>PNEQ01064283.1:0-18592 GCA_003012365.1 Medauroidea extradentata | reverse complement strand
ATTTTGGAAAATTTTGGAAAATTTTGAAAGTGACGTAATCCAAGATGGCGGCCGGAAACAAGATGGCGGCCGGAAACAAGATGGCCGCGGTGACGTCATCCAAGATGGCGGCGGTGACGTCATCCAAGATGGCGGCGGTGGCTCCTCGGCTCCTCAGCCGTAAGCCGCTTGCCCTCGGAGGAACATAACCCATCTACTTCTACAAAAACGTTTTGCTTGTTTAATTTAGAATTTTTTTGTTGCGACTAAATGGATTGTTTATTATACATCCCTGGTGCTACTGCATTTACCTGAATGTACTTGCATCTTAAATCCATGTATTAGGTGCTTTTATACATTGGCTAGATACATATAGCATACGGTTACGTAATGTGTTTTGCGATTCCATAACAAATATATTGAATTCAATTAGACAAACCATAGCTTTTTTTTAGACATATGTTTGTTTACTGATCAAACTTTCTTTCCTCGTTATTACAAACGTTGCAGAATCTTTTCTTACTTTTCAACAGCTGCTAGTTGATAATTGAGCTATTATTTTAGCATCGTCTCACACTAAATATTTATATATTTGGCTTATACTGTAACTATAACCACAAGTTTCTATGCCTTATGTGAACATCTACAGTTTTGCTTCACGTTCAGTGACTGAATGTTTTGACCGTCAGTTGTCTTTCTCATCTGCAGAACAAGAGCAGCTCTTGACCGATTATATGAAAATGTTTCGGTATTAAAGAAGAAATAATCCTCGAAATATTTACTAAGTTAACAATGTCTTCCCTATATCCTTCAAAACAACTCATACGCCATACACACCACTTGCGGAGGTAACACATTTTATAATCACTTTCTTATAGAAGAAATATGACGTGCGTGAAATGTTGTTACAGCAAATCATAGGCGTATGTTATTGCAATAATCATATTCTGATTGTTAGAATCAAATGAGGAACGTGCCTACTCAAATACACGCTGCTAATAACCATGAAGCATAGCTGCAGATGTGCACGTATGATATTGAAACAAAATTATGAAAACATCTTATATCAACAAACTTGTGACTTGACCTGTAACTTATCAGGCTACATAAACACACAATATGCCACGTCTTTTCAAAACTCTTAGGACTACAAGACTTTGTTTAAGGACATCGGTAATTATATCACGTAGGATAACAGCTGATGTTCATATCTATTACATTATATGTACAATTATAGTGCCAGAGTTTACCTTCATTCTTCGTGTGTTTTTTTTTATTACAGGTATCTGGGAATTGAATTATATTTTAACTGCGCATCTTCTGTCATGAATTACAGTCTGAAATAAATTTGTGTTTCAGACTGTCGTTTAAGTACTCTTGAGGGAAATGTATTGCTGTAGGAAGTACAGTTCTGTTAAACTAACAACAGCAGTGAGGTTTAGTTGGCAGTATAATAGACATGCTGTAATCCATAAGTGACTCCGACCCTCCAGGTAATCCAACCTTACCTACGGAAATATTTAAGATTTATTCTTACAATTTCGAAAACAAGTTTGTTTTGTTCGTACATCATTGTTACTATGTTGTAGTATAGGTTTCAGATTGGAGGGGAGCGCATATTTAGTAATTTAAGTTACGTTCATGTTCTACTGGATGACGTGTAACGCTTAGAATAGCTCAGACACACCAATGTTATAATGATGAGGGAGGCTGTTGAAGAATGGCACGTCATGGGTCTCGACCCAGGACCGCACTGGAGAGCTGGTGATGACCGGCAGGCTTGTGGGACATATATCTTGTATGTCTCGATACGTTGCGTTGTATTGTCTGCAGCTTGGGGGAGAAGAATTGTTGAGAACCTTGTGAGTGCTATGGAAGTACCAACCTCCCGCCGACAACCATCGATAGCCTTGTCTTCCAGGCGAGGTTAATGTTATATAGGTCTACACAACAACGAGCTGATAGTTGTGTTGGTATTACTGTGTACAAGTTACGTAACAGTATGATATAGAGAACAGTAAGTAGACTCGCACATGAAAATACAAAACCAGCTTTATTTCTAGCTTAATAGCACTACTGAATTTAGTTACTTATTTAATTATACTTGGAGTTAAACTGTATTTTACGTGTAACCCGACTTTTAGCATATCCGACCCGATTGACCGTCGTGTTAGGCCATATTACCGCGAGTCTACTTAACTGAACTCTATATCAGACTTAACATAACTTGTACATAACATAGTGATACCAACAACCTGTTAACCAGAGCAGAGTAAAGCCGCTGTATTAAAATTTACGTATTTCACTTAGTAATAACAACTCAACTATAACACAGTGCCTGCTTCTAGCCATAACCACCTCACCACCTCTACCCCCAACTCATGTATAAAACGACATTAAATTAGTTTTTTTTTTAACACCGTGTCCTGTTTTATGTTACTACAATTGTTACTACAGTTCCTTGAACACTACTTAAAACACAATTTTGTATTATGTCTCAATTTAATATTAATCAGGAATAATTTATGTTCTAGATGGTAATACTCATGCTTATTGTAATTTGATATCATATTTACTTCTCTCATTATTCTTTTGTCAATGTGTTTTAATGTTCTGTTGTCTTTGATTTTTATTTATTTTTTTTTTTTTTTCAGTGGTTAAGTGTGAGACAAGGTGGTTACACCTTAACTTCGCCACTGTAAAAATAAGTCTAAAATAAAATAAAATAAAATAAAATTCGTTCAGCAGAAACTCTGCAGCGATATCTGGATCCCTTCCACAACAATCAAAAATGATAGTTTAACACAGTTAGGTTTATTGTGCAAACAAGCCAACTATTGTCTTAGCTGTTCAGTTGAGGGAACTATGTGTTTTGTGTATGGCAGCCATCGTAAGAAAAGAAAATTAGGCAATCCTAGAGAGTAAATTTTACATATTTGAGGATAAACATTTTGCAATAGCGATGTACTTCTGTAAAATAAATGTACGAAGCTTCAAATATTAACCCGTTGTTCCGAAGAAAATATACTAGTTATGTTATAACGTGTCAATATGGCGAAACAATTGCTCTTAAACATTGTAAAATCTATTATTGAAGATTTTTATTTTGTGGGTTTTTTTATATTGACTTCCAGAAACCTGTAGATATGAATCTACGTTTACGGCATTACAGTATAACAACACTTTCTTTGCATATACGCAAATTTTCTTGTGACAAAGAGAATTATTATTTAATGTGAACCATTGTAATGTTGCTTTTACATAAAGAACAAAACAATGGCACAGTAAAAAAAAAATGTTAAGGACCCTGCCTACCTCAGAGCTCCGGCGGCAGCAAGGATAGAGCGTTACAGGTTAAATTATATTCCTAAATATCTCAGTCACTTTCAAACCTTCATACCTATATGCCACCACTGACTTTTTTGTTCAGTACGATACGGCCCACACTGCTACGGGATATTTTAGCAAGTTATGTCAATACCCTGTAAACTATGAGCAAATAAGTGTTTTCATACCGATTAAACACTCGAAACCCTGTATTCATAAAATTCTTTTCACATTTTCGTTTACGTCGCAGTATTCTCCTCTTATCAATGCAGAAAATGGTTTCCATCCGAAAGCGATATCTCAAAGGGTGACAGAGCTACACGGAATTTAGTTTAACATGTAAAACCCTATCCTTGCTCCCGCCGCGGTCCGAGGTAGGCAGAAGCCTTAAATGAAAATAGTCTCGTGGTAATCTGTATAGTAAATTTGGTTATAATTTTCTTTAAATGCGCGTTTAATATAAAAAATATATATTTTGCAGTAAGTAAACTGAAATCATTCTGGAAAGAAACCTTCTTATTGATATTACATGGCAGTTTATCTTTTAAACACTGTTATAAAGTAAGCGTTCTGTAATGCATGAAACTAAGACTGAGAGATTTTTTTTTCTTATGAGCAAAACGTTTTTATTGTGTAATTTGTGTAGGTACAAGTAGCTGTTTACGTAACTTCTCAAGACTAACTGCCTGTCTCTCTTTGTTTCCCCAGGAACAGACATTGAACCACCGAGGATGATGAACAGAATATCAGCCAACTCAAGGATGTCCAGCGGCGAAGACGGGATTCGAACCAGAGACCTTCACAGTCAGCTTACTTCACTGGTATCGGGCTGCTCCGAATGACATTAGGAATATTTGCCAGTCGATGGAAGTGTACTTTCCTGAAGATTTCCCAGGAAATTTCCTGTCTCGCGACTGTTTATTCAAAGAGAGACTCTCGCAGATATACATAAATTTTTTTCCCAGTTGCTGTGCCGACTCCTTCCACGGAGGACCTCAGAAATGCGACTCGCTATCAGGAAGGAGGCCTTATCGCGATCCCCCTCCCCCCTGCTCCAGCCACGTCCTTGTCGGGAAGAGTATATCCCCCACCTTCCCTTCCCCTGGACACAATGTCCCCTCTCCAGGACCGTCTGTGTCGCTGAAAGAAGCCTTTCAGGTCTCTCTCGGCCTCTCTGCCTTCCCAATAAACAAGTACATTAAGTTACAGAGGACACGACGTGCCCCCATCCTCTCCCCCCCTGCTCGGCTACGCGACCGGCATCCCCCGCGATCTAAATAACACAGGGGAGCCATGCACATTGAGTGCAGCAAGTTTTACTACAGCCGCACACCCGGCAGGTAAAGTTCTACACCTGCTTCCACGTCCTGTACTCTAGTATTGCCCAGGACATATCAGCTCTGGGTTTGAAGGAAGCCGTGCCTTATAAACAGCAGACGTACCCACAGCCAAAGCCAAAAAAGGGATTCTCTGGGGATGGGGTGTTGTCCGTAAAAATTTTGGATTTTAAGGTGCAAAATTGTACTATATAAGGAGTTTCCTGACGAAAATATTAATGTTACACGTAAAGAAATTGTAACATATTAAGGATAAACCACACTTTAAGATGTTGGCGGGGGGGGGGGCCTGAATGACCACGTACATCCGGCATTGAACTTGCTTATCGAAGATATAACTGACTTACTGTAGCTCATTCTGCTCTTCTGTCCCTGAAGGGAAATATTGCAAGTATACAGTTTCATTATCTCGCTATGTTCATCTACATAGTGTGAGTAGCTGGATTTAGTTTCTTGGATATACTCCATTGCGATATAGATGTCCGTCAAAGAAAACTAACGACAGTAGAATAACATTGGCATAAGCAGAGTATGCTTCAATCAACAGGATTCAACACAACATAAAATTGCATAAATTGAATAGGGATAAATAAAACAAGGATAGCGAATTCTTTCAAGGGTCATATAGTTTGAGTACTATAGAACTTCGCAAATTAAACAAAAAGTCCTAAAGACCGATTAAATGAAAGAATTCTTCTTATTCTTATTACACATGTTTGTGATTTATAATTTACACTGTCATATAACAAAATGAAGTGATTTCTTGGATGTATCATTGATAGCGAAGGTTACTTAATTGCGTAAAACCCACTGTTTCTTAATTTTATCATAATAAATAATTGCCCCTAGGAAACTTCGAGATATAAAATTAAATTGACGATAATAGTGTCATGCCCGGTGCTATTATTGATAATTATCATTACATGCAAGCATTATACTTTCCATCGTAAAACAAGAGTGATATTTACCGATCCATGTTTGTTTTACGTAAGTCGTATTTCTAGTTTACTATTTGTCATTTATTTCCGCCAAAAACTTAACCCAACAATTTTTCCTGGAAAAATGTTATTGATTTCGTCTTCTCGTGTCGAATTGGCTACAGCGTGATGAGGAATATTTGGCCAGTTTCACTATGTTACTGCCTTGTGTGGGCTCTAGTTCAGCTCACATGTGTGGTGCTTTCACTTCTGTATTGTTAGTTATGCTGTGTGTACTTGTATAGCACTGGTTGTTCACGGTCAAGTTATCACTTTAGACAACTCTCCTACCAAGGACAGAAGTTATTAAGAATTCTGAATAAGTGTAACTTTAGACGTCAAGTTGTAAGTAATGTGAAATACTGCAGCTAAACTTTGTTTTGTTATGAACATTGGTACTATTGTAAAGTGGCGTAATTGCACAAATTTGCCAAACAGGTAACAAGTTCCCAAAGCCAAATTTTTCTTCACTGGTATACCCTTAGCAACACGTCTTGTCTTCAAAACCTGGAAGTACACTGACTCTGGACAGAGAGCGATATCTTATAAAATCGAGTGTAAATTTGTCCGTCACTTGAATAAAGTGAGAGTATTGATACTCTGAATATTGACGCTAAAAGTAATATTTGTGTATAATATATTTGATTTCTATACATCGTTCATAAATTCGTTCCATAAATGATTATTAGTTTACGGTGTTGATACAATAAATATCCAGCCATTAGTCTATTAGACCTTAATGCCTCCTTTCTTCAGGGAGATATCTCCAGCAGGTCGTTATGTATACAAGTATACCTGACATTGTAAAGAGCATACAGTGTTTTGAAAGCTTCGTACCTTATTCGTGTGATAAAACAGTTAAATACACAAAAGAAAAAAAAATTGTAAACTTTTTGGCTTAAAGCATTTAATAAGAAATATGTTAAAAGTCTTACCAGAAGCGGTTATTGCGCTCGCCTCCCATCCATGTGACCCGGGCTTGAATATCGCGGGATCGACCAAAATTGTAGCGTGTGATAATCGTGCCAAGCAATGCTATTTGTCGGCGAGTTTTCTCGGGTGTCTCCCGGTCACCCGCCCTTTCATTACGAAGCTGTTCTATATTCACTTCATCTCACTCCTCACCAGCGCTGATCTATACTCACATAACCACATCCGAAAGCCTCGCTGTAAGGCACTGACGAGAATCTCTTCACTGACTCGCGATCCGGGTTCGACTTCCGGCGGAGTCAGTCCCAAGACTTTTGCATGTGAGAATCGTGCCGGACGATGCAGTTTGTCGGTGGGTTTTCTCGGGAATCTCCCGTTTCCCCAGCCCTTTCATTCCGGTGCTGCTCCATACTCAACTCATGTCGTCCCTCGCCAGCGCTAAGGAACTCGATGTTGAGCGCTGACCAACATCTCTCACTCACTCACTCACTCACTCACTCACTCACTCACTCACTCACTGGCTAAAATAGTGGTACAATGAAGCCACAAAGCCAATATTCACTGTTTTCTACTTACCATTCTTACAATTAGGATGAGTAATTCTCAGAAAATTGTTATGGAGTCCTCTCAGTTGTTAAAGTCAATGAACATGAAACATGCAGTATTTTAATTCTTAACAAACAAAGCAGTTTACCAACTAATGCTGTTACCGTTAATCTACATACGTTTGTTTATAAACAAAGATGACAATCAGAATTGCCTAGTGTAATACAAATCAAGCACAAGACAAATTTAATACATCATTCATATGATTGTACGGAAAATATGAGAAACTAGGTGATGGCACACGCCCTCGTTACATTTCAAAACTGCACGTGTGTAAAAATATTCGAAATATTCAGAAGTAAATTAATGTATCGAATAAACTTTTAAAAAACATAGTTTATACTGAAACCTACCAGTTTTTTTCTTTCCAAGTGTCGGTTTTATGTTCAGTCTAGTTTAATTGCACCGTAATTGAAATAATTGTATTATTCTTTGTTTTATGTAACTTATGATAGAAACTGTCTAGGCATGTACTTTTATATGACAAGGTTACTAGTGCATTTTGATGATTATCTTCTTGACTGAAATGTTGCAGTGGCAAAATATTTGTCTCGCATCCGCGAGTACGTGGGTTCAATTCCTGGCTCCGTTATTTCTTGATTTCTAAATCGCTGCAGAGAATGCTGTGGTGGTGCCTTAACAAAGACCATGGCCAACACTTCTCTGCTAGTTCCTGTCATTGTGCATGTGTAACTGTCTCTAGTAATCTCGTTGTGAACGAGGAGTGTCAAATAGTAGCACATAGAGGTGATGAAGCACATGGCGAGCAGACATGCGTCGACCTTGTTGTCTGCCTACTGCTATGCTCCGAGTACGATATTACTGAGGCCACTGTTACTTTATGTCAGAAAGTTGTAGAAAACAGATTTACACTAGGTTCTTCATTTTTATATTTGCAGTTGTCCTGCAAAATATGTGCAGTAAATATATACGAATACATATATTTTAGCACAATTAATTACTTATTTTAATGAGTTAAAATAGTTAAACTTTCATTCACTGTACAAATTAATTTCAAGTACATTGATTAGATTCCAAGAACATATGCCATACGCCAACTCTTATTAGAAGGTTTTCTACATTTTGTATCATACTGATTCTAATAAGCCTTGCTAGTACATAACACTATTCTTGTATCTTTATGATTTACGCTTACATAATAGTTTGCACGTCGTCGTTACTGCAGTTGGAATACTGAAATATTTTCCACGTTGTCTGTACTGGCTACAGAACAGGAAGAAATAACCACCCGAAAGACAAGCAAAACACAACACAAACTGAAATCATCTTACAAAAAAAGCGGCGATGGCTTATTTTTCCAACATAAACGAAGGAATCTCATTAAATAAAAATAGAAGAAGAAATTCTTCGGTACTTTATAGTTGCCGTATGTTTCTAAGGACAAGTTTATTTGTTATTTTTGTAAGTTATTACTGCTTTTGTGAGTAAAGGTTGTCAGAAGGATTACATTTTAATTTTCCGTGACTCTGTTTCGTTACATTAGCCTAATTAATAAGTAGACATATTCGTTGATATTATAATTCTCGACTAATTATGCATTTTTTTTTATTTTGCGCTATTGTGAATAGAGGAAAGACGTTAAAACTCTGTGATTGAGTAATTCTATAGACTAACATATGTGAGTTATTTCGACACTACACATGGTTATATATATATGTGTGTGTATGTATAATTATACCCATTTATATGCATGTATACAAATGTATGTACGCGTAAACATGAGTGTGTGTTTGTGTAAGTGGTGGGTGTTTTGGTATACTGTTGTTTAGAAAATGTTTGTCAGTGAACTTTACTGGATTGATTGGGCTCAGAAATTTTTTTCTCTGCGAAACAAAAAAATTTGCTTGTGTTCTAACTGCAATGTTGACAAATAAGAGTAAGTGTCGATTACAGAGTCATGTGACGAAAATCTTGAGATAAAGGTGGAACTAAGGAAAACTTGAGTAATATCTAAGTAGGTATTCGGCGTTGGTATTGCACAGTCAGGACATTGAGATATTCCAGTTGAGGTGAAGTGCTACACAATATTCGCGCAATAAAATTTGTCTTTATGAATCGACTTGCGAATGCAGCTAAAATATATATTATTTTCCATTTATAATGCATTAAACTTATATGACGGCGATTTGATAATTTTTTATATGTGTTTCGTTACTGTAATTAAAATTATAAAAATTCGTTGTAAATTATGTTTATAAAATGGTATCATAACAATTTTGTTTGAAAACAAAAGTGCAATTAAAACACGATGTTGCTTTCATGTAAAAATGTGCAACGAACATAAACGATGTCGTAGATTCTAGCACAGTTTTTCCTGTACACTACGGTTATGTTCCTCCTCTAAAATATTACCAATACAATTAAATTTCGGATACTATTCTCTTGCATGTGGCATTCTAACCCACGCACTTTTCGTCTCTGCAATGAATATTTCTCACAGCTCACTCAAAGTGGCCTTAGCATTAACTCAATATGGTTCTGCAGTCTGACATAAGAATGATTAGTTGAAGGAATTAAAATTATTCATTTCAAGATAATTAGTTTGACTTATGTTCGATAAACTTGGCCCATCTGCTTATACTTACAGCATATATTTGCATTTACGCAGAAAATTAAGTTATCAAATGTGATTTATTTTGCTAAGCATCACATTTATTATATGTGATTTACAGTCACAAATACATACTATAAAACTTATTTTAAATAATTAAATAGCATTACTATAAATAAAT
Source organism: Medauroidea extradentata (assembly GCA_003012365.1). NCBI lineage: Eukaryota > Metazoa > Arthropoda > Insecta > Phasmatodea > Phasmatidae > Medauroidea > Medauroidea extradentata. Next base: position 8,683 of record PNEQ01064283.1, on the reverse strand, counting down.
GTCAATATTTCTTAAGTACATAACACTACAGTCTTGCGTATTAATTCGGTAAATTAATTGTTGCCACGAGCACACAACAGACTTGAAACTCTGTGTTTTAAATGGAGAACCTTATAAGGTTACTTTGTTTACCGAAACACTCTAAATCTGTTATGCGTAGAGCCACAATTTTATGACAAAATGATGTTGGCAACATTTAGTTTCAATGTCTTATGTGCACATCTGCAGCTCTGCTTCATCGTCAGTGATTGGCTGTTCAAACTCTCATTTGTCTTGGATTTCTGCTTGCAAATCACATACTTATTGTGTTACAGTAACCTTATTCTAATAGGTGCAGCCAAATTAGAGACGTATTTGATAAAAGAATGGCTGCCAATAACTGTTAAACAGAGCTGCAGATGTGCGCGTAAGAGAGTGAACAAAATTGTGCGACAATAGTTTCACAAGAAAGTCGTGACACTTGTCAGAGTTAGTATCAGAGAACTAAGAAATGCCTAATTTTAATTTTTTCATGCCAACAAAAGAACTAAGAAATGAAAATACAACTTTTTTTTCGTAATGTTCAATAGAGAACACGTCAGCAACATTAAGGGGCATTATACCTCTACTCACGGGTTGTCCGTACATAAACTGTATTAGTAGCGAAGAATTTTAAAATTCAAATTACTGTATTTGTTAGAAATCAAAACTCAAACCTAGCATAATTTCGGCAAGGACTTGTATCCCTTAGTAAAGTTGCGAGCACCTGACTGGCTACAGTGCTCGGCACAACCTGCGAAGAGAGGCGGAGGCACCCGAAGGAAGGCGGTGATAGCCGAACAGCGACGGAGACAGGCGAAGTCAGCCGGCGCCAATTCCCCACACCACGGTGCTAGAGTTACGGCAGCGCGGCCCGCTGTATTATATTGTTTCGTGAGAGTTTAATTTTTTTTTTGTCGAGCGAGTGGTGTTGTGTTGACGGTGTTGTAGGGGGGGGGGGTGCGTGTTTTATGGGGCACGTGTAACTGCCTGCGGGGTAGTTCTACCCCTCTCGCCCCTTGTCATCCCTGTGGTGTCCAGTATGGTCGAGTGATCAGGGAATGCTAACGGTCGCTGAGTTCCTAGGGTCAGGTGTGCTGCAGTGTTTGTAGCTGGGAGGGTGGCAACTTGGCTTCTCTTCTCAATACACACACTATCACACGACCTCACACACACACACGTGTTGTTTATGTCCCTGACTTCCAGCCTGCCACTTGTGGTGAGTGCTACCTTCCACCACCAGTCGCGCTGTCTGTATGGAAGACATTTCTTTCCCAAGTGGGACGTACAATTTTCCCTTTCTTCTCCTTCCCTTCAAGCTACAGATTTCAACCTCTGCGACAGTAATAGACATTAAGAGGGCCAGCTGCGACACTGAGTGACATTAAGGGGGCCGCCTACGACACTGAACGGTACTAAGATGGCCACCTGCGCAAGCCGGTAAAAAGTTTAGACATTACACGCTTAATTACAAAACTGGAAATGCGTAAGTCATGTATGCTTACCAATTGCATCTAATAAAACCTAATGTGTGTATCAATTTCTGTTTCTACTGCTATCTGATATGAGATAAATATAAAGTAGCGACGGAACGCAATCGTGGAGGAAACAGGAATGCCCCGAGAAAACCCACTGACTATTGAGGTCCTTTTTCAGTGGAGATTATACAGTCATTACTTCTCTTTTGTCAGAATTAAATTTGTGATATTATTAACGACACTATTGTGTTAACACGAAGGGAAAATTTATTACGTTCACGAATTAGTGAATCGGTTTAATATATCATTATTATAATAAAGGATGATCAGGCATTTTATATACCTACCCAAATTCTCAACATCTAGAGGGAAATGTTCGGATAGTCAGGTGAGAAGTAATTGAATAATGAATTTCAATTCTAACAGGTTTTCTTCATGATCTCCGTTTGATTGTGCTAATCTTCATACTTTACAATATTTATAAGGGAACATGAAAGTTTAAGCAAACATTCAATGAGGTTTACTTAGGGTAAAGAGACATTTATACTAACGTTCTACATATATCAGAAAATAAATTATTATCCATTATTCAACAGACATTGAAAACTACCCACATCGGATGTTCAACGAAAAACTCATATTTTAACTAAATATATCTGATATGTCAACGAGAAATACGGAAGTAAAGCGTAGAGATTATATATATCACAATGTTAGTAGTGTTAGTAGACAAATGAGAACATTTCACTCATGTTATGAAGGACTGCGAAGATGGATATTATCATAGGTAGCATTGCATCCTTAATAACGATTGTAGACTCACTATGACATCCGCAAATTTACATTACAAATATAAAGTAATACTGACATTTTTGTATGGTAAAATAATTCGCTTCCTAAATATCTAAAGTATCACACTATGCAGTAGTTAACTTAATATACATGAAGACCACGCGTGAGAAAATTATCGAAATACATACGCAGAACTTTCAACGAAAAACTTGACAAACGTAAGAGAAGCAATGTTGTTCCGATGACTTCGGTGGTCTAGTGATGAGCGTAATGGGTAGAGCCTCGGTTTTTAGTATAAAATATGTTTGCAACATTTGGTTTCAATGCGTTATGTGCACATCTATATCTATGCTTGATGGTCAGTTGCAGGACGTTTTAACTGACATGTTATACAGGCAGATGTCCTACTCTGATTGGTGCAGTCAAATAAGATACTTGTATGAGCAAAGACACGCTGCCAATAACTTCAAAGCAGAACTGCAGGTGTGCACGTAAGCCATTGAAACAAAATGTTGCAAAAATCTTGTTGCTATAAATTATTCATCGAGTCAAAGTATCGTGGTTAGAATCCTGTTTTCCCCGTACAATTCAAAGGAATTTTGAAATGAATGAATATCCTCTTGTGTGATATGAACTACAACGTAAGACATTTGTTCAAATGCTTTTACATAAACTTAGTATTAATATGGAATTTTACTATACATATCTCGGGGAAATGTACTGCACACGTATGTTGTAATTTTACCTTTCATGTGAGTGTATGTTGCTTCCATTACGTATAACGGAATATAGTATATACATTTTTTATTGAGAAGCAATCGTGGGTTTAGTGAAATGTATGCTGGGATATATTACATAAACCTCTTTATATTCCAGTCTTCATTGTTTACCTTTTGGCTGCATACGCAGTAAGCTATCAAAGGTTATATAAAAAGGGCTGAGAATAATTTGAAATTTCAGTTATGGTAAGGGACCGCGATTTTCTCAGAGTCCTTCAGGCACGGTTAAATTAACTGTGGCTCTTCACCAAACTGTAAAAATAAAATGAACATATCATATGCAGACGTCTTTATATTTACAGTTTTCCGTGCTAATACATTACAACTTATTTCATTGTAAAATCTGGATATCATTTATATTTAAAAACAACCATCAAATCGCAGGGTCGGTCGTGGTGAACCATTGCGTCTGATAGTTTCCAACAAGTTGTCACTTATCTGCATGATTGAACATATATGTTTGGAATCTAGCCTACGTGACGGCGAACTCGCGTATTTTCAAGTCCCTAAATATTACGTTACATTAATGACTGCATTTGGGTGAAGGATATTCTACTTTCTGAACAATATAACAGTGCTAAGTTTGCAGTCCCTCGATTATTTTTTTTTTGTTGATAGTTGTTGTTCTTCACCTGTGTAAAGTTTATAAGTGCTATTGACGAAGTGAAATATTTCTTACACATCAACAGTACTCTTTTAGTTAATGATTGGATTATGAAGAACTTAAGAACAGAAACCTCATATCAGTACAATTTTGCACCTTATTATTTAACAAAATTCAAGTCTTAACAACTTGCCATCTTTTCATACCGGTTAGTCAGTAATTCGGAGCCCAAAATCCAGACATGGTTTCTTCGGACAATTCTATTGTAAAAGCGCTGTACACTTTCAAAAAAAGTTTTTTTATACACTTCAGCATTAGTCAAATTTGTGGTGTAGAACAAGCCTGTTGGAATAATTATGTATAGCAGGTTGCATGTGACGTAGGCGCACTGCAGTAAACATTGCGTGATGCGCCTGCTTCTGTGCAACCTGTTATACAAGCACCTCATTGTACTCCAGGCGTTTTACGTCATATTTTTCAATACTTTAAAACTATTAAATATTATTGTTTACAGTTATTTACCTACATGTGCAATATTTATGTATCAAAATTGCTACAAAGTATTACTCTAAATATTTAATATAATTCAGTAAATTTTCTCCGCTCGTCTGTGGTTTTATATTCATTTCTAAAACTGAACAGTTTCAAAGAATTGCAAAGTCATAATAAATTAAACAGCTTCGAAACAAATAGAAACGTTTCAAGTAGTTCATCCATTCAAAAAATATGGAAAAGTGAAAAATGACTTTTGGAATGCCTGTTCTGTAAATGGGATGGTTTGACATGTTACTGACTCTGTCTCGTAATGTATGTCTTGAGACTGGGAAACGAATTTCCGAACATCCAGCATGGTAATAATATTTTGGTTAAGTGATTCAAAAAGAGTGATTTATCGAGGTAACGGTCAACTGTTTACTGGTCTCCAATATGGCATGTGTCCGATACACTCTCATAACTTGTGTCGCATTACTTGACTGGTCTAGCACAACCGTGCCAAACTTTCGTGATTTCTCTGCAAATAGTTAAATAATGGTCGCTTCAACACATAAGGTGCAACATAACACAATATTTTAGGAAACAATTTGACATCCTAAACTTCAGTGAATTTTCACTCTCCGTAATAAATAATGAAGTACACCGCAATTCAAGTCTCGTCACACTTTAATCACATAAAACTCTAATTAAACACTCTTATATTACATTAACTAGTTGGCACAAGAAGACCATTAACAGAGCTTTCTTACATGTATGATACATACAAAACATTCTGTAATTATATATCTGAAACATTATGAACACGATTTATAATAACTCCTCTTGTTTAATTTTTCTAAGATACAAACTAATCTTTACAGAACTGTATACATTCAGGAACTGTCCAACTTCATGTGTACGGTAACATCACGTATTGTACGAAACGCTGACAACAATCGGACATTTGTGGCTGTTACAGAAAAGTTTTTATAGTTTACATCAGCCAGATAATTTTGCGATCACAAATCTGCTTTTAGTAACCATTTTTGCTGTCGAAAATGAGTTACTTTATGCAAGAAATAACATAACTACCAAACAAAATACGATGCCCTTAGTGGTACACCGAAATATTTATTTTCATAAGAAAATATTTATTAATTCATTCACTTTACATTTCATAACCTGGGAATTAATAAAATATTTCAAATCGAAATTCTGAGCCAATCATTGATCACAAAATAATTTTAAATCACTGTTGATACTGCAGAAAAGTTATAGTTAATTAAATATTACAAATACGTGTTTCAATTCGCCTACAAATACATAGTAGGTACAAAATATCTTGGCGGGTAAATAAAATATATTTGTTGACTTGTCTATGGCAAATTCAGCAGATTATGTTTAAGACATGTTTATATTTATTATTTAAGAAATGTAGAACACCAAACGCGTCTGCTGTTTTTTTTAATTACAATTTTATTTGAATGAAATTGTCTTTTAAATCAAAGAAAGTATAACATTTAATTAGTCTTTGGCTTAATAAAAAAATACAACCTAAAGACGATAATACGTGTTTGTTACGTTAAGAAAACACTCGAATTCTATAAACATTTCTGTCACATCAACACAAACTTTGTTGCGGCAAGGAATACATTTGTTTAGATTAAAGGCTCTGTAAAATAACATTGTTTCAGAAAACACTTTGTTCAAAGTAGACTGAATCGTAACAAAAATGATGATGTTATTGCTACAGTTTTACAGTAATTTTAACCGTAAAGTTAGTTGTTTTCTTTCCGCTAAACAATATGAATTAAATATTATTTATTGCTCTGAATGAAATAACATTTTTATCAAAAAATTATGCTTCAAACTTTTCTTTGCTAGTAAGATTTATTTATCGTAAGCGAAACCACTTAAAATAATTTCTTTTCTATCTTGTAAATAACTTTTTTAATTCAGTGAGCTTGTAGAATTGTTTGGTTTGGTAAATGAAAACGTAATTAAAGGCAACACAACATATTACAAGGTTAAACTTGTCACATGTTTGAACGAAATGTTGTAATCGGCTTATTGTCTTTTATCCACTAGTGAACTGGGGCGTCCATGTCACGAGAGAAGTGTATTTCTTGTTAGTAATAATTGTTTGGCTATTTCTTAAACAGGAATATTTCTCAAAGCTGGTAGGTTGGAATATCCTCCTCTGAATCTCTGTATTGTAAACCGTCATCATATTTTACGTGCGGTAATAATACACAGTTGCCATTGAGAGTTACGAAGTTGCTCGAAGCACTGAGAACTGTTGCAGGTCAGGCAAGCTTATTGTTCGTAGCTGGAACGTAGCACTTGATACGCTACCAGTCTCACCCTTATCACACCCTCACTTATTATAAACCACTTGAGATAACAATACTCTTGATAACTGAACTAACATTCCTTCTCATTCACTGATATTCTAACGATTCGACGCACTGGGTCCTTAAAATTATTCACAGTGTCAAAAGTCAGTTTCCTGCTCGTAGACAGCTTTTCCTGTGTGCAGATTTTGGGAGGTTAGTGGTTTAGATTATTATTTTAAGTATTTAAACTGGATATAAACACACAATTGGAAGCTATGATACATTTTTGTACCAAGTACAGATTGTAAATGTTTTGGATAAAATGTATAATTCACACATAAAAACTGAACTTTACTGACAATATACATCACGTGTTTCTGATAACTTACATTGTTCTTATTTGGTAACAGAACGTTTATATATGAACTAAGAAAATAATTTTAACATAAAAATAAATAACAATTTGACTTGGTTTACGATGTCATCAGATACTATAGGTCTAAGATAGATAAGTGATGGAATTCAATTTTCGTGTGACAGTTGTCCGTATATTTGTTGTTAACGTTCAGCACTTTATCTCCTATAAATTCAGAATTTCTCTACGTAAATTACCGCTGAGCAACGACGTCGAAGTGGGATACATTTGTGCGTCACGTCCTTAATTAGAAATATAACACATGAGCTTACGCATCAGTAAAAAAAATAATGTTTGCTTTAGTGGTCAGTGCTGTGAACCTAAAGTTTTCCATAAATTGTAGAGAAATGTAGCCTTTGAAGACTTTGGTGATCCGCACATATCTTAAAGTTCTGATATCAAGTTGATGAGTGAATTTGCCGAACCATGCGTAACTTGTAAGACAAGGGTTTATCCCTGATAAAATGTGATGAACAGCTATACTCCATTAAATATATCTGCATCTTCGACAGAATTAAAAAAAAAAAAAAAGAAATATTTAACGATCATCTAGTATTTTCGAGGACTGGTCCCTTCATTTTTGTGACAAAAAGAAAATAATTCGTGATTGTGTATATCTTTATGTGTTACTTTTCGATGCAATGTATTTAGAATCATATTTTTGATGTACATTTTGTGTTGATAATGGGACATAGGCTGCAGGGCAATGCATTTGCTAGACGCCATAGTGATAAAAATTAACTAAACAGAAATCAGCAAAAACAGAGTGGGGTGGTTAGTCTAGATCTGGTAATGAGTATTTTTTGTACAATTTACGTTATGTACATAAATATGAAACAATCTCTCATTTTCACAAAATGTTCTTAGAAGCTAAAGACTATAAAATGTATTTCCTGTTGGTAGGCTATACATTTATCCTTAGTGTGTCGTGCTCGTTACTAAAAACAAGATAACCAGTATCCTCCACCCCGCACAGCTCGTGTTACATACTAACTTCGTGATTATTATAATTTGTATGATCTATGTCTGCATTTGTCTCATAACAATCAAATCATTGACCATCTATTGTTATCATAGTATGAAATTAAAACGTCATAGAAACTCGACTTTAATGAAGTTGTATTAAAGCTATGTTTCCTTTCTGTATCCGAATATATAATTACTGGGCAAAACACACTAACTTAATATTAAGTCATAAGTTACATTTGTTATTTTTGACGTTCTTTAGCATTTACATCCGCACACACAAAAACCTGACTACAATGAATTTCAGCCATTTATTTATCAGCAATTTTATTGATGGAAAATTAAGTACTATATTCCTTTGTATGATAAAGAAAATTCGAATGTGTAAGCACACGTTTAAGAAAGGTCATCCGAACTGTTGGTAATAGAGTGTCGAAAAGACACTGGCCACGTTCAGAAAATAATTTTGATTTAACATGTGTAGACATGTGTAACATCGATGTAAATGTACAGGGCACATATTAGTTCATGTGTCTCAGTATTCTTGCTCTGTCTCTGGTATACAACAACATGCGTCAAATAGATGTAGATAGCGACGTGTGAAGTCACAGATCACATAATGCTCAGAGGAAGTAGATAGTTGCTACTGCGAGGTCGGGCAGAGCAGGCCATGTGTGGAGCATGACCAGGAGAAGACCCAGGTTCAAGGTCACGCACGGCCAGCGAGCAGAACGACGGGAGCCAGCAGCGCCAGGACTCCTGACCACGTGGATGTTGTAGCAGAGTGCGCAGGCCTCTTCGACGCCTCGAGGTTGCCTCGA
>PNEQ01064282.1:0-18592 GCA_003012365.1 Medauroidea extradentata | reverse complement strand
TATATATATATATATATATATATATATATATATATATATATATATATATATATATATATATTCCATTGCATTTTATATAGCGACATGATTTTTCTTTAAGACTGAAGCTTACTTAAATACCTGAAAGTTAATTTCATGAATTTTCAAAATTACCTACCTAAGGAGGTGAAGGGTGTGAAATGTGTATTCCATTAATCGTCGTTATATCTTGAAAGTATCGGACAATTGTCGTGTTTTTCACGTCCAAGAGACACCAATTAAATAGTTCAAAATGTGATACAAGGGTATTTCGAAATTCAGTCTCTTAGGAGGTTAAAAGACTAGGAATGTGTTTTATATGAATCTTCGCTATATATCAAACCCATCGAGATATTCAGTCCATTTTTGTTTCAGTATGATTTTTACGTAAATGACCGTAAAAGGTTTTAGGAACTTTTCATAATTCGAACTCTCAGTACTGTACATGGGTGATATGTGATTTTTATTGAATGATCGATTTTGCTTTGAATGAATGCGCTATCGTCATGTTTTTCACTTCATTTGTCAGCGCATATGTAACAAGAGAAAGCGTTCATTTATACCAGCGTTGTTGTAAAAACCAACTCTGCTCGTTTGTTCAGCTGAAGATTCAAAAGAGAAAACTTGGCAAGTCAAAAATCTGTTAATTTATTATTATTATTTATTTGCTGTATGGAAAGTGTAAAACTTTCGTATTCTATATAAACTCCATTAAATTCTCTATCAGCAAGTACTAATAAATATAATGTAGTCAAATTAACTATTTAAACAATCTAACGCCTATATTAGTATACTAACTTCCCTTCAGTAAGCAATTTTCTTTCATTTAGTTTTTATTAGTTATTTATTGAATACTCTTATTATTTCAAATGATACGGGAGTATACAGTTCCATCGAGACAAGGTGTTGTACAACCTCTATGAGGTCAGGTAAATTAATATTTCATTTTTAAAAGTAGTTTTCATGAAAATTTTCGACATTATGTGGCACAGCTGTTAGTAGTTCCGACCTATAGTTCGGAAGTTCTGGGCTGCAATTCCTCTTAAAGGCTGTGCAATCGTGCAAGTCTGACACAAAAAACTACAAGGCAGATGAAATTAATGTAATTTGGATGAAGTCGTTCAAAAGTGATGAAAATGGATTATGCAGTCGACTATCTACTGAAGTTCCCCGACAGGATCAGCCCACATACACCCTCTCACTAACCTGAAGGTTGGGGCACCAAATACGCTTATATTTCAGCGAAACATTCCACCATAACTCCTTAATGCTACTTAAATTCAAGTGAAGGTTTTGAAAAACAAATATGCTATTGAGGGCACCATCACCAGTGGTTGTGTTCAAAAGGAAAACAGTCTTAATATCATGTAAACTACGTATTTCATTCGAATAATCTCTTACGTTAGCCTGTAATTACCCTACAATGTCATCTTTGCTATGACTATAAATAAGGCCCAGGCAAGGTCGCTGTTAGTGGCAGCGATAAACTTAAGACTGCGTTTCACCTGGACATATATATATATATATATATATATATATATATATATATATATATATATATATACTTGTCCTGCTGCAAAGAGTTAGCTGAACTTGCAAATTTGTCATTTTAACACTTAATGACTGAGCTACCTATCTGCTGTACAAAGAGGAATCTGCACTGAGTAATACACGCGAGCAAAGCCGCAGGCGTATTGCTAGTGTACACACACAAACACACACATACATACATACATACACACTATATATATATATATATATATATATATATTAACAAACTTTTTTGTATATTTACAAATAATAACTGTACATTTACAAATTCATTCGTGTGTATTATACAATTGTTTGAATTGTCACAAAACATTTTTGTCAATCAGTTTCCTAGAAGTCTTTTATAAAAGTACAAACGGTTTTATAAAATGTGACATGCTGTTGAATGTTATTTTGTTTCACATGAAGCACTCTGCTCATAAAAATATATTCCATTAGTCCCCATAGGTATCTGGATAATTATAGTTGTTTAATCGTTCATCTCATTAAAAATGTGTAACTTATAATTAAAACAACTTTTGAAGATTATGAATATACGCAATAAAATTAAAAATACTTTTTTATTTTTTACTGTGTAGATACTGAAAATGTTTTTCTTTAAATAAAAAAAATACTTATCGGCTTGTCCCTTGCTTACCTACAGTTTATTTAATGTCGTGACTGGCACACAGGTTCTTAGGCCACTTTCAAATTCACAGTCAGTGTTCTTACCAAATACGTTTCTTACCTCACGTATATAGGCTCTAAGCTTTCGTGGCGAATAGTTCATCTTCCGAGGTTATTCTGGAGGATGCGCCAGGAATTTTGTCACTTCTTGGAAAAAAGGAGTTTCAAGAATAAAAAACTGAACGGAGAATGCTCTCAACGCTGGTTTTTTTTTTTCAACTAAAATTAAAACCTTCGATTTTTTTCTTCTTTTTTTATATTTTTCCGCATGGATGCTATGCCAGACGGAATTAAACGCTTGCATTTTCGATTAAATAACGCTGCCTCCAGAGAACGAGAGTGCTGTAAAGTGATTAAAACTGAATCGAATCATTTCGTCGACAATTTCCGAACAGTAACGAAGAAATTAATTCCTTGGCGGGCGAGTAATTAGAATGTTTTGTGCTTTGCACTTCTATCAAATGATTCGTCTTTCCGCTTCGTCTTTTCCGTTCCTTGACGGCTAAATGGACAGCGCTGAACTTATAAAAAGGTCGGAATAATCTCTGATTAAATTAATGTCCTTGTACCAGAACGGCAGAAGAAGATTGGTAAAACGCATTGCTTTTTAAATGTCGCACAGTTAGAAGAGTTGAGAATTCGATAGTGCTGGAAAAAACAAAATCAGTTAATGTCAAAAAATAATTAAATTATTATATTGTTGAAAAAGTGGTTAGAATATAACACATTTTAAAGACTATTTAAACATACTTTCTTAGAAATGCAATAAAAGACTAAAATATCAAAATCCTTTAAAATTAAAATATTGAATTTATGCGTCATGTATGCAGCAAAGTTTTGTCATCACCTAACAATTGCATCCATGTCTTCGAACTTTTCAAAGCGTTTAATAATATGGTTTATTATTAGTCAATGGTTATCTTAGAATTAAGGTTCATTTTAGCTCAGTTATTAGAAAAGATTTTTAGGGTTTTTATTTAAATTTTGCATGTTATGAATAGAGGTCTCAATTTACAATGTAAAATATCACAGAATCAAAAATACCAGCATAAAAATCAAGTTCCAGGGACAGTTCATACATATATGTTAATTTTGGCTACATTAAAAATAATGCTTATACACGATCTTTTATAAAATTTGTAACTTACTGATATATATTTACATACTATCTAATTGGTTTAGTTCTAACATACTAAGGCTGAATTTCCTAACGTTGTTTTGCAGTTTTATTCTTAGTTAATGCCGGTAAAAAATTGTATGCACGCTTTCCTATTTCCTGACGAATTAAACTTTTGCACATAGTAGTGGGTGGGTACGGTTCCTTAAGGGCGTTCACGTGGCAAAAATGCTTCATTTCATATTTGCACGTCATAGTGTTTGTTTTATAGTTCTTACTTGTGGCTACATTTCCCAATAATACATTTTTTTTTAGTTCTCACAGTTTTTCCATAGCAGCAAGTCAAAGTCAGTATTCGCAAGTTACGGGAACATAGAAATAAGAAAAACCAAGTGTATTACTCGAATATAATAATTTACACTGAAATTATGTATTATGGGCAATATGCTAAAATATTTAGAAAACACACAACAATCCTTTTTGTATTTAAAAAAAAAAATTCTTTAATAAAGCAAATTGTCATATTTTTTTAGATTTTTTTAAGTGCAAAGGAAACTCATCGTGTGTTTTTAAATATTTTAGGATATTGCCCATAATATCTCATTTCAGTGGTTTTTGTTATTACCATGTTCACGTAACTTGCAAATTTTACAAGTGGAAAGTTTGTTCACATATAACGTCTACAAAGCGATCACTATGCCGTGCAAATATAAAAATACGAATTTCTCACAGCATGAAAAAAAAAAGTAACTTTAATTTCATCGCTGCATATTCAATAGATTAGTTAAAAGTTACTCATAAAATACTCGAAAGTATATAGAGTTACTTAGTAAAGCATAAGTGATGTGTATTCTTTTAGGCAAAAGTATTTAATATAACGTAAAACATTCGGGATTTTGTACTGTTAATCACATAGTTGCAAACTTTTTCAACTTGTCTTGTGTAAAATTTATGAAAATATTTAATAAACATTTCAATATGAAACGTTCCAATCCAAGGTTATTATTATTATTTTTTTTTTTTTTTAGAAATATTAGAGATTATAGCCACTAACTTGATTGTTAATATTCTATTTCTATTTAATTTACATAGTTGTAAGAAATTTTCTTTTTTTAGGTTTTTGTATCTGGCAATCTTTATTTCTTCAGGTAACCGGGCAATATATTTACCAAAAACATCATTGCAATTCATTAATTAATTCATTATATTTGAGTAAATCTATACAATGTATTCTGACGATGCTACAGTTAAGAAAGCATTAAACGTATATAACAAAAATATAGTTGAAAACAGGAAATATTAAATATATAAACTATTCTAAATTATCAAAGGAATATTCTAATCACACTACGTGTATTTCCAAAGTGTGAGTTTCAGGGGCTTAACCTAACATTAATTGTAGTAATTGTAAAATGATTGCCACTGCGTTTTAGATGAATGGTTGTTAACTTCCGTTTCTGTTCAAAATGTTAAGGTAGGATAGTTATTTTAAGTAATTGGGCTGTGGAGGGGGAGAGTTCCCCTCCGCACCCTCACCTAAACTTTCGATTCCTGTATGAAGACATGAGTAACGACAGGGCTGGGATCGAACACCAGTTCCCGAGGAGTGAATGACATCGGCGTGCTTCGGTCCATCTAGCAAGTTCAAGGAAGTGAGGAGAGATTCGGAAAGAGGTCGTCCCACGCCCTGTATCCGCTGGGTCGCCAGCAAACCCCCTCACCCCATCCAGAGTTCCTGTCCATCCCTCTTTTTCCCGGCTCGTTTGCCAGACTTTAGCCAGGCGAGAGGGGGGAGTTCGTCTGCATTTCCACGGGCAGAGCGCTCCTCTTTGTCACCGGACAATTTTCTCAAATGGAACCTAATGGATTAACACGGAGATGTAAAAAAAATGCCGACAGCGTGGCTTGGGTGAGATCGGACATCGGCGTCAGAGAAAGCCTTTCATCGTCAACGGGCGTTAGCTTCGACGAATGGCGTTCTTTTCACTGGTGTTGGGAATCAGATGGCGCGCTCGTCGAGCGCAAACTAACGCGTTGGAATCTCGTCTGTTTCAATGCGTTAGGTTTTTTTTGACAATACGTTCGATGCGAGAGCTTCGCTTATACTTTACTGGGAAAGAATTTTTTTGGTGTGTGGCACAGACTCGCTGGAATGGAAGTGACAATGCGTGCCCGCACAACTAACGTGATAATAGTTTGCACGTTCCAGGAAATTTAGCAAACAATTTGCTGTTTTATTACTGAAAGTAGGAAAGCCAAAATGGATATAATAATTTTCTAGGTTTGTATGTGAATGCGCAACGTTGGAAATGTTTGGGCAGCAAGAACCAAAGTCTATAACCACAGCTATTTACGTTGACAATAAATATTTTGTTTATTTCATTTGGTGGGTATTAATAGTTTAAATGTATTAATTTTTATTTGAGCTATCAGAGGTAAAAATTCATTTATACGATGACAATTCCATGTCTATAGAGTCCTCCGGATAGCAACATTCTAGCCCTCGCACATATGTCTAGCTTGTAGACCAGTTTGAATATATTTAGCCTTCTTTTCGGAATGAAGAATATGCTTATGCGATAGCGCGTCTGATTGTAAGTTTCCCACTATTAACTTTTTATACAGTACAGAGTACTCAACGAAATTATAACATAGTGTTATGCCATGACTGATGAACACAACGCTATATTTTTGTAATGGTTACAGGCCTATATTAATTTTTACGTAATGTTAAATCTTGAGTACACCTACTTCTACAGTCGTAAATTAGAGGAGTTGCAGGTGTAGTTGCATTAAAATCCGCTATAGTTTGTCAGCACTGTCTGCCGCTATAATGTGCGTGGTGGAATATGTGCCGCCATATTTGATCCTTTTACATTTTAACTAAAATATTTTGCCAATATAAGGCGTTGGGTATAAATTACCGGACATTAAATTAAATGGGGGTAGCCTATATAATTACAGTATTTTGTAATAGAAGAGTTATGAGAGTTTCTTTATCATATTATAGTGATTTATTTGCTGAGATGTGACCCAACACATGGATAATTCATAGATATGGTAATTTTTTTCTAATTCAATGACCTGCACGTCAGAATAAAATATCCTAAGCATATACAAGTCCCGACCATATGTCCACTCGCTGCTACTCGGTGGAACAGCAGACAATGAACGAATAGACAGAGCTTGAGTATGCATAGGATATTTGATGCTAACATGGAAGTAATTGAATTCGCGAAATTTCACTATCTCTAACACCGAATCACGGTCTGTGACCATGCACTGAATACACATTGTCGAAGTTAAATATGACTTAAATTTGCGCTGCAATCATATTTACATTTAAGTAAAAGCGTAATTTATGTTGGAGATAAGTTTACAATATCGCCAACCCAGTTTAACTTACTTAACTAATAAACATATTCAACATCACTTTATGTTAAAATAATTTAGTGCAAAGCTAACCTGAATATCATAAGAGTTTAGAAACCAAATTAATTGTAGGTAATACGTAAACCATTTAAAGTGAAGTAATGACTGTTGCACACCAAGGGAGGATATCATACTCCCGACAATTCAGTACATTCTTTTCCAAGTATCTGTTTGATAAGCGTGCCGTCACAGCTTTATCAGACACTAAACACCCGTTCTTAATTAGATGTAATTAATATGAACGTCTGTACATTTAGTCCCCCACGTGTATATCTTCAGAACACGAAGGCAGATTTTAATCAGACTTGGTACCAACATAAACAGCAAGTTGCCAACTCAAAAATATTTCCTTTTCGAGTTTTACTATTGCGTTATTCTCATTTTCTAATGGCAGCGATTTTAAAATTTTGGGCGTTTTTCGTATATCGAGAAGCAATCTTCCCGATTCAAACCTAATTTTGTATTTTGATACCTACTTATAATTCTAATATTGTTCAGTGAATGAGTGAAGAGATATTGGTCAGTACATAACAGCGAGGTTTTCAGTGAGGGGATGTCATTAGGTTAGTATGAAGCGGCGCAGGAATGTACAGTCGGGGAAAACGGATGATCCCCGAGAATACCAGCTGAACAAAGACTTCACCCGGTACGATCCAAACATATGAAAACCTGTGTCGACACTGCATGACCCGAAAGTAAGCTAAATTACATTACGCTAGCCATTTAATAAGATAGCACAACATGAATAATTAATTTAGAACAATGATTTTCGTATTTTGACCGTTTATCGACCAAACTTTGATTTTAATATGATATATTGTTATCGGGCTACCACTTTGGAAGATAGAAAACTATTAATATATAGACATTTCATGTCATACTTCGGGTCTACGAGACAAGTAGTAACTCAATTTTATATATGACGTGTTACCAAAGGCTGTGATTTTTAACAGATTAAATTTTTGTAGATTGGCTATTTAGGAATGTAGTACGACATGATTGTATTATATGGGATATTTTGAGAAATCTTAGGCATAATTGAACCAAATTTAATACTTTTACAGCTGCCCAATCAAGATTTGATTTCTGAAGAATTAATTTACATAGATTTGTCATTTTCTAAGTGAGTACTTTATGAGTAAATGAAGAATATATGCCCCAATTACAGTTATAAATTGACTTATTTAAACTTAATTTTATAGTCTTGTTTACCTGTTCGAAACGTAAACTTTATTTTAGTAGTGTTTATCAAGTTAGATTTGCAATTTCCTCAGTTTTTGCAGATAACATAAAACTAAATTAACAGACTGTATTCCGTGAACTTTTCAACCATTTCAATTGAAACTAGGCCTATATATTAAGCTAAAATATAATAAATAACGTTTCATTTTAAAATGACACTTTTAGTGACAATACTATAACTTGATTCAACACTGTTAACTTATTGTTTTAACACTTAAATTAATGTACATCAAATATTAAACAACAGCTTCATTTACCACAACGTAAAATATTGTAATAAACCTTAATATCGTATTATATTGTTGGATTGGTGAAGAGGAGGGCGCGTGGACTTAACTAAAGACAGATATCAAGCAGTCGATGACCTATATTTTAACATCAAACTAGAGAATGCGAGGAAAATAAATGTAGTTGACTCTACCCCACAACAATATCTCGGAGTCTGGTATTTGGGAGGAACACAATAACAATGTGCATTGTCGAAGAGGTTTATTAACCGGTGACTGAGAGAGGGCAGACCACAACCGAGGCGAATGCCTTTGTCTCCTCGCCATCGTCCGGCACTTTTCCAGGTAAGGGTCTGTGCGAGTGGATTGTTCAGGAACGAGGACCCAAGCTTGTTCGTAGAGTGCAGCGTTGATGGTCGTCGGAATGTCTAGGACAAGTTACTAAATACAGTGACGGAGGAATGCCTGCAGACAGGTACCTCGAGGAAGTAAATAAAACGCCCCAACATGCTTCCACTAGTTCCGAAATGTAGGGCATTATAACGGGAATTTAGAATACAGAACAATTATTTAAGAGCGCGCTGCACCAAAAATTTCGTTATAATAGAACCAAACACTGTCCAACTCTTACACGTTATATTGATAGTAATTTCCCACAAATAAACTACATTCTCCGTTTCCATAATTTACGAACAAATGCATTAAAGTAGCGATTTGATTATTTTCGCTACTTGCACTAAAGTAAAAACTACTTAAATGGCACGAAATAAATAATTTAGAGTTTAAATAAATGTATTAAGCTACAGACACTGTTGTTTTTTTTTTTCACAAAATCATACATTTTTTTAAAAAAATTACTGGTACTTAAAAAATATGAAAAAATTTAGGTACATTCAGAAATTTATATTTTAAATTCAATCAATTTCTACGTTAAATTATGAAGGCGTCATTATGTACATTAATGCATTTACTTCCACTATAAATACTTCATTCCTATCGCTTGAATAGTTTTTAATTTGGGTAAGTAGCGAACGCAGACATATCGGTACTGTGACTTAAGTTTGTACGAAAACTATGGAATCGAGACATATTTTATCTGTGGGAAATTACTATTAGCGTAAGCGGGGATGGCAGAGAAACACGCAGCGTGACTCCGGGGCCTTAATATAAATAAATAAATATATATATATATATATTTCACATATATGGTAGCCTCGAATAAAAAAAACTACTTGAGATAAATTCAATTCAGTGATTATCCACATGAAATTTAGTTAATATTTACTCACAGTTGAACAATATGGAAAACAAACATAGTAGAAAAGTGTCTGAAAGTCACCCCTACTTGCGGCAACGTGCTGTGTAAGAGATGACTAGGTGTTTAGTACAATCATAAAGTTACACATTTTCGGTGCCGAGGGCCCTTCATGGCGTCCAACTGGGGGAAAATCATAATTTCAAATTAAACGAAATGTTGTTAGTTTTGTAGACGTTACTCGGGAGTACAATTTCCTCTTACGAAGAAAGTTTAGCTTAACCAATTTTCCCATAATGACACTTCAAAGTCAAAATTTGCACGCTTTTAGTTCTCATAAGTCGCAACAAAACCATGAACATAAATAAATTAAAAAATTCACAATGAAACTACATGCATTTGAAATATAAAAAATAGATAAAATAAGCAAAAAAAGTTCGAAATTTTAGAAATATTTTTAAATACAAATATATTGTGTAAAGTATTTTAAAACACGTCAAACAGTAGCCCGTGATACGTTGTTCCAGTGTGAATTATTTTAAAAAAATTTTATGTTCATTGGTTTTTGCGTCTTATAAGAACTAAAACCGTGTAAATTTTGACATTGTGGGAAAACTGGTTGATCTGAATTTTTTTTGTAAGGGGAAAATGTGCTCCTAAGTAACGTCTACGAAACTAACACTACTTCATACCAACATAAAATTACGATTTTTCCCTACTTGGACGCCGGAAGAGGAGTCGTTGACTGGCGCATGGACGGCGTTGCAGCGTGTAACGCGTATTCATTTCTACGCGGAACAGCTTAACTTATTCATATTACGTTTATCTACGACAAGATCACACACTTAAAACTATTCTTCTAGGTTTTCAAAAATTCAGCACGCTTGTTAGAAACATGATTTTCGGGCATCTCAAAATGGCTAAAAAGTATTTTTTTTTTTTTAGACTGCTGTAACTACTGCACCAAACATTCTCCCCTTTTAAGTTATCCAAGTCGTTTTTTATTTGTTTTTTTTTTTGTGTGGTTGTCGTTGTAATTGTATGTTGACTTGTGACACACAGACAAGACGAATACAAACACCCGGTCCTGAACCCCAGGAAGCTACTGTAAATGTCACCTCCCCGGCCGGGAATCGAACCCGGGACCTTTGACCCAGCAGCCAGGAGCGCTTACCACTTTTTTAAAAATAAAATGTTAGGCTCCTTGGCGAGGTCGCAACATCGCCAACGAACCAAACATCCCCCTTTACAGCTTTAGTATTTGACAATTCCCAGTTGTGACAGTATTTGGTGACTCTGACAATTGAAACGACGCTAACGGACAAAGACAAATTTTACACCCAGCCAGGCCTGGGAATCGAACCCAGAACACCTCTTATCCAAGTCGGTCGCTCGACCAACTGAGCTACGGGGGGTCGGCATTACTGAACCAAGCGGTCGGACGGTTTTTTTAGACTGCCGTAACTACAAAAATATTACCTAAATTCATAAAGCGTAAAGCGAGAGGCATGCGTTGGTCTTTACATCATACTATACAAAAATAAAATGTTGTGGTCACTGCTTAAGGGTGATCATGTGCGATAAAATCATAATTTTATATTTCTATGAAATAGTAGTAGTTTTATAGACGATGCTTGTGAGTACAGTTTCATCTCACAAAAGAATTTTAGCTCTCATAGTTTTCTTATAACGATGTGCCAAAAATATAAATTTGCATATTCTGCTGCCATGCAAATAGTGAAAACCAATTAACTTACGTAAGTGAAATAATTCACGGTGAAATAACATACCATGGGCTACGTAAAATAGCTTTAAAACATATCCCAAAAACTATTTTTATATTTAAAAAAAATGTAGAATTTGCAATTTTTTTCTGTATTTTGCGATATTTTTAAAAGTTTCACAATATCAAGTTGTGGGTTTTAAAATGTTTTATTACAGAGCTCATGAGATGTTAGTTCACAGTGAATTATTTCATTTAAATAGATCAATTAGTTTTCGCTATTTGCATGACAGCGTAACAAGCAAATTTTGACTTTGAGGCATCGTTATGAGAAAACTATGAGAGATAAAATTCTTTTGTGAGAGGAAACTGCACTCACGAGTATCGTCTACAAAACTAACACTATTTCATGAAAATATAAAATTATGACTTTATCGCACTTGAACACCCTTAAAGTCCCGTTGGAAAAAGACTACAAGGGAAACCTTGCACGCGAGTTTGATGCGCTGCGAATAGAGGCGATATACTTCTCGTCAAGTGTGGGCTCTTATCGCTACGCCTTTCCCACGAGTCAAAGGTGGAAATTCGACACCAGCGAAGACTCCTCTTAGGCGGTACGTAAGGCGGAGACCACCAGGGCGTCATGGGGATGCTGTCTGAGTTCCTGATACAGTGCTCGACCTTCGGTACTGCTTTTACAACCAGCCTGCTCGGGTCAAACATGGCGAGAAACGACGAACATTAGTTGTATTTTAAATTTTACTACATAAAAAATTACTTCTGGTTTAAATAATCGATCCCTAATTATCAGAGGGTGACTTCAAATACTGTGGGATCATATATAAAAACCAAGTAATAAGTTGTTATTTTGAAATAGCAACAGAATGGAAACAGATCACCTTTTCCTGCAAATCACACTTCGCTCTTGGCATTGAAGTTGACGTTGTTCGTTCCTCGAACTTGGAGACACAGATGTTTAATTCAGACGCATGCTTGAACACGACCTGGGCTTTCACACCTGGAGTTGTGATTTAGGTCGTTGTAGAACAAGTCTATCAGTAGAGACATGTAAAATTCGCGTATTTATTTGGTGCCAGTCTAGACTCCACTGATCTGTACATACTCGTGAACAATCGATGATTTCATTGCTCACGACTAGAGCCCGGAAAAATTCGCGTGTTCACTGACCTGAAGGCTAGCCTCCAAGAATATTTGTGAAATCGTGCAGACAGCAGCTGTTTATTAGCTGCTCGCTGACAGTGAAATAGGCTTGTATTCAGAGACAGTTTTATTATTGGCTCAGCTACTTCCAGGAAGTGTCGAGTAAGTCAAAGGCCAATTGTGATCGTGATACAGACATGTAGTTGCTGGAACTCTAGCTTGCGCCTAAAAGTAGAAAAAGAATTTTTCAGGTCTCTACTCACGACTATATATGTGATGTACTACACGTATTCCACTGCTTTACATGCGACTGACCATTCTACTGAGGAACTTTTAATTATTGGCTCAAAGTGTTCCCCGTTTCATTCCACAGGCCAGTGGATGACATCGAGCGAGTACACAACAGCTTGCAGTCTAGTCTGTTGTCAGAAAATAATGCGAATTTTGCATGTCTCTAACCATCAGGCTAGCGAAATACAGGATTAATTATATCGGGGTGTTTTTATTTTGTATGGTTTTAACTTATGAACAAGTCTAATTTTATTTTCAGTGTGCCCGTAAAGTTGGAGTAATGTTACTCTGATAATCGACTTTAAATTATATTTGTTCGAATTTTTATACATTTTAAACATGTTAAAGGTTTCGTTGTTCAAGGTGACATTACTCCCATTATATTCACATTGAAGACGAATTCAGAACACAATTTAGAATCATTTATTGCTAGGAACATGCAAATTTCGAGTTATGGTCTGTCAGCCATGAGAACTCCACGTTACTGTGTGCTTATTATGAATTTATCGCACTTGAACACCCTTAAGGACGCGGTCTGCCGCAATTTTTATCACCATGATTTATATCTCTATTTGTACCAGATACTTTTTTTCTTATTTCAGACAAAAAAAAAGGGGGGTTAAATTTGGCTGTTATGAAATTTTTTTATCTCTCATAGTTTTCGCGAAATGGCTTGTTAAAGTCAAAATTTGCATGTTTTCGTTTTAAGAACTACACTTAAACCAACTAACATACCTAATTGAAAAAAAAAAATCACAGTGAATAAAGACGTAGCAGGCTACAATGTCAAGTCGATAAATGCAAAGAATAATTTTTTTTTTTTTGCATTTAAACAAAAGTGTTGAAACTTAGAACAAAATTTGTATAATTCAAAAATTTCTTAAAAAATACAAACATTATTTTTTTTTTTGTTAACCATAGCTGGATTTATACCCTACAACACCAATATTCACTGTGAATTTTTTGAGTTTGGTAAGTTAGTTGGTTTTAGTGTCGCCCTTAAAACGGAAACTAGCAATTTTAGCAATTACGCAAAAACTATGCGAGATAAAAATTTTTACAAGAGAAAATTTGGTCACATTTTGTGTAAAAAAAAAGAAGGTACAAATGTAAAAATAAAAACATGAGTGATGAAAATTGCGGTAAATCGCGCCCTAAACCTTCTTGAAGATCGGAAATATTGATTTGCTGAAATGTGTCTGGTACGTTCCTGTTCTCATAGTTTTTAATATTTTCGAAATATAATTCTTTTTTGACCACCTTTAAAAATTTGAAAGTTAATATTAAGCAGGCATTGCGTTTACGTTAACGCAAAAACACGTCTCTTATAATTTTCAGGAAATTGGAAAATAAACTTAGAAAAACTAAAAAAGATTACTACAGAAAAATAATTATTTACCGACTTTGTGACGAAACGTGTCGCTAGTGTGATGAATTTGTGACGAACAATTTACGATGCACAGAACTTTTGTAATTTAAATTCCAACACAGTATATTAAATTAAACGAATGCCCAAAACCGGTAAAAATGATAACCAGGATCACTTTTTATTTATTTATTAATTTTTATTTCAGATTTCTGGCAATTTCTATAAACACTTTCGTGGTCTTTTTCTGTATTACGCCAGCTTAAGATTTTTATTTTGTATTTACGAAAAGTAATACGCTTATTATACTTTTCTCAGTATTTTTTTTTTATAAATATGAGACTGCCACAACAGAATTAATAAAAATAAAATTTCAACAGAATATTCTCACATGATCTCAAAATACCGTAGTAACCTTTGCGTCTGCGTCACGAAGCAGCAACAAAAGCGAAGCGATGGCAAATTACCTCTCCCTGGAAGGGCTAACGCCCGCTCTTATCCATCTGCTCTTGAAAAGGTTCCCTACGAACGCGTTTGAAAAAAAAAAAAGTTTGCCTCATTCATTTCTTTTACGCTGCTCTGGATTAAACGCATTCCCTCCTCTTGCTCTTTTTTTTTTAGCCACCCCTTCGCTTCTTCTCTTCCCCTATCCCGACACCCAGCCTGCCTTTATCATCTTGGTCGCGGAAATGAATGGGGCGGCTAGGGTTGGCCGCATTAACCACCGTTACCGTGGATGGTGAAGGGGTGTGGAGGGTCGGAGGGCGGGGTCAGATAAACTACCCTCTAAATCCAGCGAATGCGGAGATCAATTATCTAACTCCACACGTGCGGCCGGTCCAAAACTTTCCGTCTATGACTTCGTTAGGTGCCTGCGTTCCGAAACCGAGGTGGGACGGAAGGCTGCGAGAAGCCAGGGCTCGGTCATGGGGGAAAAAATAACTGGAGGTAATTTAATGGTTTTTGCTTCTTTTAGCGCCTAATATTTTCTCACGTAATCGGCCATAAACGACTTTTCCAGGTGGCGGACAAAACGGAAACTAACGTTCCGCGAAAATAACTTACGACTTGACCAAATCCCTAATAACTTCCGGAATGTAGGGGCATTTAGTGTGGTGAAATATTCCTGTCAAGATACGAACTTCGAAAGCCATGAATGCAAGGTCGTGTGACCTATTCGAGATAACGTGTATATTATTCATGTGCTGTTAACAATACAGTACGTATATGAAGAATACAGTTCTGTTTGAAACTAAACATGTATTATTTAATTTTCTTTAGAGCATTATTAAACATTCGGCAGCTAGCCAGCGTCTAAAGTATTTGCAAATATTACTTTTACATATCTTAATACTTAATGTTCTGTTCTTAAAAGTAACAATTTTAATGACAATAATAAAACAACTTTTGCTCCACTCGCAATGGCATCTGACAGTAATCAGTGTTGAGAAAAACGTAAAACATATTTTAAGGCGTACATTAAATTGTAACAGATGTAATGAGAAATAAGTAGCAGCCTTTATGATACCGTTTTGTATAACAATTCCTTATAAAATAGTTTAGTGATGTTATATGCCTCATCATTATTGAAATTTAACTGCGGCAATATTTATTACTAATAAATTTCCTCCGTCTTTTTACCACTCGGGTCACTTGTTCATCTTGCCTAGGGCGTTCAAATTTAGATACCCTTACATAACTTATAGCTTTACGCCCTTAGTACGTCTGGATGAATACTGTAACAAAACTTATATTATTGTGGGTTTATTTATATGCTGATGTTACAAGGTTATTATTGTTATTATTATTATTATTATTATTAAGTGGTGGGTTCGCTCAGATGGTAGCTAAACTGTGGGTTTATTAGGATGTTGTTTAGGTTTGAATGACTCAGACATTTATGGTTAAACGGGCATTTACTGTACTACAACGGCAGGTAATCTGAAGACAAAGACGGTTACAATGTACTCTATTAATATAGGATGGGGGCGCAATTTTACTGATCAGTAATATATTATGTTAAGTGGAGGGTTGCTGCCATGTAATTATATCTGACGACCTAACCGAAAGCTGGACTGATGAGGTAGACTGCATCGACGGACATGCACGCCCCCGCCCGGACTCGACCCACGAGCCTCGGAGTAGATCCAGACTGCTGTGGATCGGACGAGTGCTGGCGGACGATAGACTCGGTTTTTTTGGTAACAATATGATATTGGCATGCTTGTCATTATTGCGCCACTACGAGGGGGTGAGGTAAGTTGCTGTCTTCCGAGGTTTGCCAACGCTGACCTGATTGTAGGCCGAACCTCTCTCGCTGTCCGGCTTGCCAGGCAATATCATAACAATACAGTCTGTAGAATGAATTTTAGGACGGGAAAATCATCACAATTTTTTTTTCAAATGCACGAGAATTATCGTAGCTACTAGTGTAAGGTTATTTGTCCACGCACGTTATGGGGTCTAGCAGATCATCGAAATTGGTGTTATTTTGTTTTTCAACTCGACAAAAATTCTCTTATTACAGAACACGCTCGCGAGTGAAATTTTTTACATTCCTAAACTAAGAAAAAAATATCAGAGCAAGGAATAGTAAGTCCTTGGCATCGAATTCGTAAACATAGGCATAAGACGTGTCTGATGACACGGGGAAATTGCAAGAATATTTATAGTCATCGTAGTCTTCAATAAATCGTAGTATCTTTATTCTACCGTTATTGGATGATGCAATTTTGTGAGATTTGTCAACAATTACGGGGCCAATCACACACGTTCTGAGTTAAAGCTGAACGTTTCTAACTTGGCCTGTTAAAAATTGAGTGAATGAGAGATTTTGGACAGCGCTTGACATCGAGGTCTTTAACGCTGGTGAGTGGTAACGTGAAGTGAGTATGGAGAGGCGCCGGGTGGGGGAAAACGGGAGATCCCCAAGAAAACCCGCCGACCAACGTCCGACACGAGTCCTACACGCGAAAATACGGCGAACCGACCCCGCCGGGAATCGAGCACGGATCACCTTGGTGGAAGGTGTATGGGCTGACCATTCGGCCACCGCGGCCCATTTGTTTAAAAAAGAAACAGTGCTTCAAAAACCAATATCGATACAAAACCAACAAGGCTACACACAGAACGTTGTAACTTTCCCGCGATTTCCCAGCGTCTCTAGAAATGTTTAATTTTCTATATTTAAGAATTGAGTTTTATGTAAAGCGAACACATTAAACTATTAGTTGGGAGTGAATGTTAAGTAATGCTACCGCCTACTCGCAATACGTATTCTTTATTTTGTGTTCGTTTGATATTTGTTATTAAAATAATGACTGAAAACAGTTCACCAGCAAAACTGACGTGCTATAATTTAAAGTAGGAACGAGAAAAAATAACAGAACCACAACAATATCTATCTACTGACAACATTTTCAATGTTTTTGAGCAATCAGTAACCAAAGTCTTGATGGTCGTTATAGTACCGCCTACTACGTGTTTTTGGCACAGTTTCATAATAACGTCTTACAATAACTGTTGTTGAGTAATACGCGAAGGTGTTGCGAGAAGTTAAAAGTTACCAAAGTTTAAGAACAACTAAGCAAAGCTTAAGGACTGTTCGTTACACACTGGAAGAAGTCTCAATTAGAATCAGAAATTAAATATATTTTAAAAACTACACGCAAAATTCAATTATGACGATTTATAACACTGTAGTTGCGTGTACAAGTGAACACTGATAATAACGTACACGAGACAATTTTTGACTTGACAAAAAGTTTAGTTACGCCGCCAAAAATAAGAAATGCATGGTATATTCCTAACCAAAATATTATGCATGTAATTACTTGTACAGTACATCAGTTTTGTCGGCTACGTACTTTAAATCCAAGTCTCGTTTCAATTATTCAAAAATATTCTAATGGTTCATATATTTCCCATTGTTAGTATAATAAGATAGTTTTGTAAATTTGTAATATATAATTACGAAAAATATTAACTTAAATATTTAAGATGGAATTTCTCACTGTTAAATTATTTTAAAATTAGAACGTTTGATGGTGTGCAGGATTCGTTGCATTAAGCAGTGTGCTACATATACGTAAACATTTACAGGAATCGAAATGCCCGTCAAATTAATTGGTGCAATAAATTTGAGAACAATAGTTTGTTACTATCGTTAAGTACTCGTAGATTACATCAGAGTACGTTAGAAGTGGCATGCTTGTGCTAACTTCCATATTTATTTTGTGACGGTCCTATTTTATTGATACTTTTATATATATAAATTAATGTAGTTTAGGTTAATTATGATGATTGATTGTAATGAAGGGGCCTTTATTGTCATATGTAACATAATGCCATCCATTTTAACTTCAGTATTGATTGTGAGGGGTCTGTGGGATCCTATGATAGGCCAGTATAAAACACTATAAAATATGAATATTACTAATATTATCACAGAGGTATCGTGTCTGGTATCGTTTTAACCTGTGGAATGTCACAGACTCGAATATGCTAGTAACATTAAGATAATTTTATGTATAATGGTTTTAGT
>PNEQ01064281.1:5509-18690 GCA_003012365.1 Medauroidea extradentata | reverse complement strand
ATTTATCTTCAAGTTTTACTTAAGGAAAAGAAAATAGTTATGATTTGTATGAATTAAATTAGGACAGAAGACTCATTAAAATAAATGAAACAAAAGCTATTTCAGTTCCGAAACTTTATTAAGTAGGTACCAAACACATACTTGCTACATATATATTATGAATTCCTTATGTTACATTGATTTTCATTACATGTCCGAGTCCCTTGAACAGCCTTAAGGACAAAGTTGTTTGTGTTTGTGTATGATGAAATGGACCTTATAATTTAATTTTTAGCAAGTTAAAAATTTTGTAGCTCGCTGGGTGTTGGGCACGAACTACCATTCCTTGTGTTTCTAGATATGTATCCTAGCCCACTGAGCTACAATTGCATTGACAACAAAGCAAGTTTAAATAGTGTATACATAAATAAATTTTCGTAGCAGATAAATGTTCATAATTCTTGCAATCTTTGACTTAGCAAGCATACGCCCTAGCTATATGAGTACATTGCTGTGAGATCGTCAGTGCCAACTGTGATAATGGAAAAGTTACTTGAACACGCGGAAACCAGAGTTCCACGTTGCAGCAGAAATACATTAAATTCATGTGCAGGTCCATTTATATATCATACTAGACATATTACTGAGTTGAAATAAATTGCCAAAAGTCAAAATACTCTTCAGATTAAATGCATGCTGACGGATAAACATGTCACACTTCTGTAGTCCAGTTACTCTGGCTACAAGAAATGAAGTCTACAACATGCACAATTCGGTTGAGAAATGTGCATGAATTATTCCCTCAGAGGTTAGGTGCAATGAAATGGGCACTATACTCCACTAAAGTAGGCCTACTAGCTGATATAGTACTGAAAAATGCTCATGGTCCGAATTGAAACAAAGTGAAAATGCAGCAGGTGCGAGTTTTCCACACGAACTGCTAACCTCGGGGGCGCTCTCAAAAGAGAAAATATTCCAAATATTTACTACTACATTATTAAAAAATATCTGTGGTTCATGCAAAATTATTAAGTTTCCCGAGACTGCGACACTGACGACATGCGAACCTTCATAATGCCCATTGTTTGAAAACTGGCATTCCTTCCCTTTATCTTGTGGCTTCTGGGCAGAGGGGTGGAAATAAATTTCCCTAGATGATGGGATGAAATGGTCACATTAACTACAATGATTTACAAAGTACTTGATACATGATTGATAATCAAATCCAGCTGAAATAAGAATGAATCACACAATAACCCTTCTCAAAATTACACAAACACTTGATGTGTTCAGGGTGATGGCAGAGAGATGAGGTGTTGAACCATAGTACCACGTGTGTTTTGGCAGGAAAACCGAAACACCTGAATGAGCTGGCTGCTCATCGTAGTGGAGTGCGTGGGTCTGCCGCCTATGTGGCAACTTACTCTCTGATTAAGATCTCACTGATATAAATTTGTAATGAAAATACTTGGTGTATTGTGCCATGTTTAGGTTGCTTAAGTTGTCACTCTGCACCACGCTCCACGATTCAGAGACGTGTAGTGAAATATACACACTTTATAATTCCTGCCTGCAGTATTGTGTCGCAGTGATTAGATTTAAAGGAAAATTATGCTTGTTAATGTGACATGCATGAATTTGCTCACATCACTCCCGCAATACCTATTAAGACGACACGTGTTCCGGCATTCTCGCAAGTCGTGAGCCCCGATTTGATGATGCTTTTTGAAACGACCAATGTCCTTTTCTCCTGGGAGGCTGCTGTATGTGGGTATGATATTTGTTTGCTGTAATTTTCTTGTTAGTAACATTTTTTCTTTGTGTGGCTGTGTTAGCCACATCGGTATACCCTCGTGGCGCAACTTCATCGGGTGTTACCTCATTCAGCAATTTACTACTGTTTTGATTCGTGGGTTCTTGTTGCAGTTGGTCTGCATTTTATGTTTCCGGCATTTCCGGGTGCAGCTGTTGGGCTTCTGGCCCTGTCTGCTGCTCTGTTTGTAAGCAGACCCTACACATCGAAGCTCTGTGCTTGTCGCAGGTCATCTGAGTGTACTTTGCACGTGTGGTGTGGTCCCGTACTTATGATGTACATATAATCACTTAGGACTTTTGTGACTACATGCGGTTCACTCTATTTGGCACCTGGATCAGTGCAGAAATTGTTTGGTGATGATGAAAGCAAATGTTACCTTATGAACACCCTCTGCTCAATACAAAGTCAGCTTGATGGTCGCGTTGTTGCTGGGGCCCAGTTGGCCACATAGTGTTTCTGGTATTCTCGGGCCTTGCTGATGTTGTCCTGTCGCTCGTGGTGTACCCCATCCTCCGGTGTGTTGGGCCTGCTCGCTTGTGGGCAGAAAATTTCACTTGGTAGTTGTAAGTCGCAGCCTTGCAGCAGTGCTGCAGGAGAGTATCCCATGGCTTTGTTTACCCTACACCTTAACGTGAATAGAGCTTGTGACAGATGTTCAGCCCATATGCTGTGGCCTTTTACCACATGGAGAAGGAGGCAGAGCTGAAACTTTAAAGTCTTGACTTCATTTCTCCATGGGGTTTGCTCTAGGGTGGTACACAGGTGTAGTGTGCACTGTCACTCCACATTTCATGCAAAGGTCACATCATTTCCAGCCACTGAACTGGGTTACCCGTCAGGATAACTCGAGGATAACCCCTTCTGGAAAAAAATTCATTCTCGAGCAATGTTGCGGTATTGCTGACATAGGCTTTGTGGAATGCATAGGTCTCCAGCCATCTTGAGAATTGGTCTGTGGCTACCAAGATAAAACATTTGCCACATGATGTTGTTCGGGAGGGCCCCATGAGGTCTAGTGCAATGGTGTCAAATTGTTCCGTTATGATTCCGGATTGCTGCTGTTGGTTGCTACCTGTATGCCTGGCTTTGAAGTGATTGCAGGGCAACAATCGGCGGATATGTTCCCTCGCATCACGAGCTATCCTTGGCCAATGAAAGTGTAGGAGGGTGTTGTGCATAGTCTGTCGTGCGCCCGGACGTCTGGTGTGCTGACTGTCATGCATGAATTTTAACATTTCCATTCCGAGGATGGTATGTACAGTTTCCAGTTGTCGCTCCTCCCCGAGCACGGGTGTGTTTCCACTTTATCACTGACTATACAGCATCTGTCCAGTATCTATTGGCCGCATTGTAGCCTTTTTGCCTGCATGTCGGTTGCCATCATCTGTGAGGTTATTACTGTGTGGCAAAGTTGGTCGACATTGGTGATATCGAGCACAATGTTGGCACATGTGACGGTCGAGGTGTTGCCTACATTGTGCGACACAATGGCTAACATCACCTCCCACTCCTCTTCATCACATGCTGGGAATATTAACAGGTGGAACCGTGTGCATGTTCCTCCTCCACTTTCTCTGATACCTCCCCTCTGTGACGAATTGCGAGTTGCAAGGAATTTTCACGAAATATTGGCAAATACATCGAGCATCAAGAAACATTCAAAATTCAGCAATCGAATTTTTGCACTGTATTTGTGAACTGTTGTGCTAATAATGCTTTCTATTAATTTTCTTTATCATATATTTAAATTATTTTATTAAAAATAATCTAACAATGCACTGTTCACTACTGAAAAATGCAGGGCCAACTATAGCAAGCGAGAAACTTGTTGAGTTTTTCGAGTAAGATGGGTGGTATCAACAGACGAAAGGAATAGACAACTCAAAATTTAATTTTATGCCCACCTCAAAAAGTTTGGAGCTACGCTAAAATTTTAGCGGCAGGTAAAGTACAGAGCATTTCAGACGCGCACGAACGAGATCGGTGATCCGTTCATAAATTGTCCCTTGATTGACACGCACTGCATTTGCTATGTTAATTTCAATTCTGTATATCATATATATTATAAAATAACAAACTTCTAGTAATACTCATTACTGTACACTAAACTAGATAACATTATTATACAAATTTAATTTACAAACTATCGTTCTCATTTAAATTTGTCTTTATTTCTTAGATCTACAATAGCAAAGCACAACAGCTAAATGCTATCACTGTTTTTACCTTACAGTACATATGAGCAGAAGTCAACATTCCTGTTACAATTCATAACTAAAACTACAGTTCAGTAATTGGATCTGATTGTGTCGTTATCTGCAATGAAGTTTTTTTTGGAACTCAGTGGAACATACTAGTCTTTGCATGCACTCCTGTTTTAGATTCATGTACTTTTGATAATACATCAAACTGACAGCTATTTGTACAGTATGACAACATGTTATCGAGGCTACTTGATTGAAATTAAAATAAGTGTTGTATAGAGGAACAAATGCTTTTTTTTCAGCGAATAGATCAAGTTCGAAATGTAGCGAAAGAAGCATACGTAGCATATGTGCTATTAATTATTTAAATGTGTCTCGAATAGTTCTCATGTATATGTACATATGTTCAGATGGGTTGCAATATATTATAAATCAATAACTTATGAATTAAGGCTTTGTGGTGTTGCAATAATGTACCGGTATTGAAATAAAAAATATAAATTTTAATGGCAACATTTTAGCGTAATTTAATAACTACATAAATATTCTAAGATGAAGACAGTGAATATTATATATAAAAAAATATTACTAACGAGCTGAAATAAAAAATGTTATGCAATATAACGGAAATTAAAAATAGGAATTGCAGTGCAAATAAATCAAGGAAGAAGTTCAGATAAGGCCGCTGATATCGAACATACGCGTCTGAAATGTTCCGCCTTCTACCTGCCACTAAAATTATAGCGTATCTTGCAACTCTTCGAAAAGGACATAAAAATTAAATTTAGAAGATCCTTTTTTTTTGTCCGCTAGTATCACTTATCTATTTCGAAAAACCGAAAGTTTATCGCATACTAAAATTTTCCCTCCAATTTTCTGTCCCTAGTTAACAGTACACTGTTAAGACATTTTTAAAATATAAACTTATTTACATAAAGAAAACATCCAGATTTATTCTTTGTCAGGATACTTCAACAAATAAAATTTTTCAAGTCATTTGACTCAATAGTTTTCGATAGTGAGTTAAGTTGAAGAGTATATGTGGCAGCGCGGGCACGGGCACAGACCAGTACATGCGGGAGCGTAGCCTACTCTCTTCTGCACATGCGGGACGTCAGATGTGTACTAACTTGTGCTAGATTTCTGTCCTATGCGACTCGCGTGACACCATAGGTAGCTGCGCAGCAGGCTGCGAGATTTTTGCGGCTGGATGGTTCCACTTGGTAGTATACCCAACACATCTTCATCGTGCACGACCGTGTTTACATCTGGTGACCTTGAGAGCATGTCGGCCAGTTGATTTTCCGACCCATGGTATCTACTCTACATGAAAATCGAAAGATTGTAGAAGTAGTGACCACCGAGTAAATTTCCTGTGTGCTTCGTGAGTACTGTGCAGCCAGACTAAACACCTGTTGTCGGTGCACAGATAAAAACTTTGATACTCTAAGTCATGGGGGTGACACAGGATAGGGCCTACGCAGCTCTTATTTTCTGTAAACGATTGTGTGTGTTCGAATATACAAAATTACAAACATCACTGCACGATATTGTAATATATTAACAGAAGTAATATTTGTAGGCAGTTACCATATATTACAGTGTTAATGACTGAGTCTACACGAATTAAATCTTTTGTTTTGTTGTAAAAACTGTTTAAAGAATGTTCATGTATATTGAGTGTCTTGAAAATTTTTTGTAGTGGTACGCCCCGAGGATCGTGTAAACTGTAAGGATACGCCACCATTTTCCGTTACTATTATCACTCGTGTGCATGCTCGCCATGTGGTTGCGATTCATCAACATTTATCGACCTTTTAGTTTTAAAGTTCCAGGTGCATTTTACTTTACCTAGGACTAGGTTTTTATTGTACCAGTTATATGTGGCTTCATGACCTGTGTTTCGTTTCGCTTTAAAATGTTTTCACGACTGATGTTAACCTAATCGAGTGGTAGTGTGTTGTGTCCCACATGCTGTCAGTTGTTTGAATAATAATAATAACTGACTTGGAATGTACCTAATATTACGTACTATTTATGAACAGTACTTAAATAAAAATTCAGATTTACTCGTATATAACCTTAAAGTTACAGGTTATGAGTGCACACAATTTAACCATATCAAGAACCTCACCTCTTGAAATAAAATTAATAAATAAATAAAATACATTATTACAAAACACTCATCTAACAACATTATAGGCTTATTAAATATTTAAAAAGTTCATCACGAGTATGCATCACTGTGGATACTAACACAAAATTTCCCTCGACAGAATATGTATGTTTTCTGTTGCGTGGTTGGTAATACACAATCGTTTACGACAACGAGATCGGGCCGTAGATAAGGAAGGCTGGTTAACCTGTCAGTGCCATCTCTTATAAACCCTTACATACTCCTTGCTCTAAGTACAGCATGTACCGCTTGAATGCCCACACTACAGCGATTCTCTTTCATTGATGTCATATCGTTTCTCTACTAGCCCAAAATTGGCACTACTGTATTCTAGGATGTGTCGCTCTCCCTTATCTCCTAGCTGGAACAATATTGCACTTAGGCCTCGCTCGCTGGCGTCTGTTTGCACGTAAATGTGTTTGCTTGGATTATGCTGTGCTAATTCACTGCATTCTCTGAAACAGGATTTTATGTTCTGGAAACTTTGTGCCGCTGCCGGCATCCAGCTGGATTTGATGTAAGGTGACACAATTGCTGTGAGAAGTGCGGAAATGAAATCAAAATTTGGGTTGTACTCTCGTAACCAATAAATTAACAAAAAATTTTAGACTTGTTAGCAGGTACGATGTGCTTCATATTCCTCAATGATCTGGAGTTGTTCCTGATTCAGTTTGATGCTGTCTGTGCCTACCATATGACCCAAGAAATCTATCTGTTATTTGCCGATGTGACATTTTGTGGTTTGTGCACACTAGGCCGTTGATCGCTAACCTCTCTAAAACTAATAAAAATGATGAATGTGCTCCTCCCACATCTGTGACCAAACAACTACATCGTCCAGATAAGCCACTACATATTCTTCTATGAGGCTGTCTAGCACTCGAACCATCATCGCTTGAAATGTTGATGGGGTACATTGCACAGAATTGGTAATGTGATCCATCTGGTGCGGTGAATGCAGTCTTGTGTTGGTGTTCAGGTTTGACAGGCACTCACCAATACCTTAAATCTAGTGATGTCAGAATTTTGGCATTACCCAGAACATTAAGGATGTTTTTGACAATGATATATGGTATGTTGCTG
This sequence comes from Medauroidea extradentata, assembly GCA_003012365.1. Taxonomy (NCBI): domain Eukaryota; kingdom Metazoa; phylum Arthropoda; class Insecta; order Phasmatodea; family Phasmatidae; genus Medauroidea; species Medauroidea extradentata. The sequence goes on along the minus strand of PNEQ01064281.1, from coordinate 11,432 downwards.
CAGATTTAGTGATTAGGTTTATCGGTCTCAGTTCTACACAGAACCTCGATGTGCCATCTTTTTTGGGGGTTAATATTATTACGGAATTATAGTGACTGTCCAAAGGTTCAATTACTCTATCTGCTAACATCTTTGCTATTTGTTGTTTGATTACTTTTCTTTGGGTTTGCAGGTAATCTCGTGGTGTTGTGAAAACTGGCCATTCGTGTTCCGTTTCTATTACATGTTCTGTAATATTTATTCGCCTTAATGGGTCAGCACTTGCGAAAACGTCTGTCTACTCATTAAACTACTTTTGTATGCTGTTGCAGTGTTCAGGGGGCACGCTGTGGTCCAGGTCGTCTAAGTTTACCGTTGGTGTTTGCTGTGGACGCAGGTCAAGGTTGTACACTGCACGGCGCTCCCTCTTCCCGAAGTGAATTAGACTAGCGGCGGATTTTATGATCATGATTTGTTCGGTTAACCACGCCAAACCTAGAATACCTTCTTCCCTTAATTCCATAATCACGAGTTCTCCTATTTGGTTATCAATGTCCCGAATGTTTACAGTGATGTTGGCCAGTCCCAATACCTCACCACTGGAGACAGTGGTGGAAAGTCTTACTGTCTGCTTGCACTGTTGCAAATGAGGAATGTCAACAAAATGGCGGGCGAATTAAGTTATGGGTAACATCGGTGTCAACAAGAGCATAACACTACTTATGATTAATGAAAATGGAATGTGGATCAACTTACAGTTTGGCTGGCTGGAGCTGCTGAGTTGGTTGAAAAGTACCTGTTGAGATGTCAAGGCCATGTTGTCTGCCTTGGTTGGGGAGACTGCGATGTCCAGCCGTCCTACACCAGCTCCCCGTTTCCCAGCAGTCCTGGCTTGCTGTCCCCTTCCGTGGGCTACGCCGGTGCATTGGGGCAGTCACTGTGTCAGCGATATTGCCGTTCAGGACAGTAATTGCATGTATATGGTAGATTCTGTGTCTTGTCCCACTTCTTCCTCTTGTACTCTTGGTCTCTTAGTGGGCTAGTGTTGTTCGCTGGAAGTGGTGTGACATGTTGTGGTGATGTGTTTAATGAGGTTGACTTTGTGTGGCAAACACAGTGAGTCACTCCCCTTGTTGCTGTACTTGCAGTACTGCTTGCAGGTTATTGTGTTTGTATTGGTTGCATTGGTACAGTGTAGTTAGCAGGGGATTGTAAAATCCAGTGCTGTCCTGTGTTCGCATACAGTCCCAGCAAAGTTTCGCATCCAGCCCAAGTGATATTTGTGCTACGGATGTCGTGTACACATGGTTGGCACTTTCTATAATCTCCCAGAGGTGTAGTTTATTTTCCGAGTTATCACATTGACAAATTGTCCATGCGCATATGAATTCGCCAATGCTCGTACTTGTGATAGGCTTCACGCAGGAGTGGCACAGCAAAGTCAAGACTCTACCTGCAGTTTGCATTTCTAGTGTCTGTGAATTTTGCAATGGGATTGATGATATCCCCATTCGTGGTAGACCCCCTGTTCGCCCGGGCAGTGGGGTGTTGTTTATCGGTCCGAGGTCAGTACTGGGAGGGATAGTGCAGGCTACCTCCCTCTGATGTCACACCAGTGGTATGCTGGTGCCTAGTCTGTTGTACCGTGCTGTCGCCCACTTCCTGCGCGCTTATGCAAAACACACCTGCATGTTCTGCATGGCAGATACATACTTGGCTGTCCAGAATTTCTTGCCATACACTTTGCATAAGTTCCATCACTGATTCTACAAACCAAAAATTAAAAGTTTTGATTTGAAGTCTACTCGACAGTTCAAACACTTTCTTCACATACCTGACGTTGGTGGTTATGCCATACATAAAAAGGGTGCCATTTGATGTGTTCGAGGTGAGAACAGAGAGTTGAGGTGTCGTACCAAGATACCACGTGGGTTTTGGCAGGAAAACCCAAACAGCTTAATGATCAGGCTGCTCATCATGGTGGGGGGGCACAGGTCTGCCACAAGTGTGACGACATCCTCGCTGGATTCTCCATGTAAAAGTTGATGGTTTGTTGAACCTGTTGAGGGCTTGTTGAGGGGTCTAGCTCCTGAAGTGCAATGAAGTGGCCATAGCCAATAACTCACCTGTGGAATCCAAGTTCACTGCAGTTTATTGCGATACTGTCTTACACACAGGTTTGTACTCGCAGGTGACTCCACACACTAAGCCTGTGGACAGCTCAAGCTGTACTGCATGTACTTAAGTTACACGACTATAGAAAATAAAAAAAAATATTTAAATGGTTCCGTGAAAGCATAAATGACTATTGAAACTAAAGTGATCTAGCACAAAGATGTTGAAGATCCAGGAGCCGTGTATCGCATGGCTCACCCCCCTTACACTTAGAACAAGACTGATTCGTGATGGCAGTCACCCTCACTAGCTACTGGGGGGGGGGGGTGCCAAAACAATCCCTCACGAGCGCTTTACATACAAGAGATGAAAAATCAATATACAGAAACACTTGGATAATTACATAAAACGTATGTCTCAACCCGTATAACATTAACATACTTGCAGTTGCTAAAAAACATGAAAATGCAAACACTAGCTGTCGAGGCATGAAAACACTTGTGTCTAGTTGCTGACATTGTGCAAGAATTCTGACAACATCACTCGCCTTCCCCTCTCTCATAGAATCGCTTCCCTTCCCCTCTATCAGCACGACTGCGGCCCTTCACACACCAGGGAGCAGCGATGTGTGCGTATTCTTATCGATCGCTCTTTCTGATATAGCTTTGATATAATTCATACATATATAAGCCATTATGCATATTTGCTACGTGACAAAGTTGTAAGGGCGACCTTGAAGCGTGCAAAGTGCTGAACTATGTATTGCATACCATATTTCCACCGATAAAATTTGCTATGAAACTCTCTTGTTTCTACTTTTTCTATTATTATTATTATTATTATTATTAGCATAAATGAGAGCAGATTTCGAATATGTGATTGGCAGTATTGTTTAAATTTTTTTTTGCCATTACAGCTAATTTCTCCAAACAAGAAATTATACTGTTTCGTTACTTACATGGGGTAATTAGCTAACACCATAGTATTTATTGCCCTGAAAAAAATTCAGCCAACATGGAGAAGACGAATATAAACAAAACTGCCAATTAGATTTTTTATATCTACTCTTGTTTAGGAGTAAAAAAGTAATATTTCTATAAAAGTAGGAACAAGAGAGTATTGCCTTAAGCGTGACCATATAATTTTATTTGGTGAAACGTCTGTAGCAAAGTTCAGTGCAGCTTCATATTACAGAAATAAATGGTTGCTATTTTAATTACCTTTGTAGCTAATGTAATTCATGTTGCACTTGTATGGTAACTAATATGTTATTTGGAAGTTTTTTTTTTTTCACAAACTTGGAGCTTAAAAGTTTCTACTAGAAATTATTACATAAGTTTGAACAAAAACAAAACATATTATGCAAGACTTCATTAAAAGTAAATTAAAATGTTACATTAAACATATATCAAATTAATCAGTTATTAAACAAAAATAAATAAATTATTAAATTAAAAAATCTTTCAAGGACCCCAACAACATTGCTATTGAACTGTGTTGCAGCGGGTTAGGAATGTACATTTATTTTAGAACCATATTAAACATGTTCGTAATGCACATATCTACGAGACGTATTTCAAAGAAAACCATAAGGTGGTTCAAGTTTGAAAAATTGTATATATCTTACAAAATAGTGTTAGCTTTGTCATTACTGGCGACTATTGTTACCCTCTTATGAAAATGTTTAGCTTGCAAAGTATTTCCTGTAAAGACATTTCAAAGTAAACATGTGTTTGTTACAGACATATTCACTCAACAAATCTAACAGACTTAGTAAATTAAAATAATATTTTACAGTGAAATATATCACCGATTATTTGTAAAAAATTATAAAATAATATTATATATTTTTTAAAATAATAAGTTATCTAACACTCTCTAAAAAGGATAGTTAGTTAATTTAAAATGTTACGAAATACTGCCTATTTGAAAAGAGTGGGGGTATTTCGTACAAACGAACTGACACTTATTATGTTTACGTGAAATGTCTTCAATATTATTTAATTAAAACTATTTTTTATTGATTGACGTGTTTTTAAAGCAAACAAGAACGAATTCATTCATATCAGAGTTTTGAGTACAGTTCATTGGTTGTTTTGTATATTTTTGTTATATGGGTAAAAGTGATAACACACAGCCATTTTATGTGGCGAAGGAACAGGAGGGTACTAGGGTACAATGTTTCCTCTACCCCCCACCCCTCAAAAAAAATAATAGTGGGTTACAAAATATAACTTGTACCCCCATACATATTAGTGCATATACGCAAAAATATAAAATCAAATAAAGAAATACAATATAGAAAGAGGAATGTTCAATCTAATTTTATATTAATGCAGACTTTAACTTATACAATTAAACTACTATTAACTTAAAAGCTTGAATAAAAATTCTGTGCTTTAAGCATACTAAAAGTGTTGGATGTTTTTGGTAACGTCCCGTCTAGACATCCCGGCAAGCCGTTTTTTAACTGTAAATATTTTAATAATCTGTCCACAATATTGACTCGGATCAGGCAAGCTTCCTTCCTCTTCCAGGGTTCGATCTTCTCCATGACAGCTCGGCTACTATGATCTTCGCTAAGATACTGACATTCGCTTTCAAATTCAGCGAATGGCTTTTCTATACCATGCCGTTCGGTAGCTAGGATGTTGTGTAGTTCTTTGCCTTATAGAGGGTAGCAATATGCTATAATTTATACCAGCTGTCTAACCCAGCTTCGCTCGCTGTTCTTCTAAAAATTATCAACATTATTGTAATCTGGGTTCGATTACGCCGTCAGAGTCAACTGGATTTTCACATGTGATAATCGTGCCTGTACGATGCCGCAGTTCGGTTAATTTTATACTGGATCTCCTTTCTCCCGGCACTTCTGCCAGCTGTACTAATATTTGAGTCTATAATTGCATAGCAGTTTCCCCATCACCCTAAACCTCCTACCAGTGTTTTAATAATTACGTCAAGAAAGATTGTCGGAATTGCTAGAAGGCAAATGTGTATAGACAGGCCTGTGCCCAAAGAGGTACACGTATCAGTTGGTCAACAAAAAGTAACAATTTGAAAATTGTTCCTCCATGGTCATTCTGATTTTAGGTGTTTCTGTAACTTTTTACATCTTTCCATCACTTAAACTGTCGCATTTTGAAACATTACAAAATTGCTTATTAGGTATTTACGTAAGTTTCATTCATTTCAGAAATATTCTCGATATCTCAACACGTCTAGAGATTAAAGGGAACTGGGGTAGATGCTCCCAGCAAAATTTAAAATTTTTAAATAATTTTTATATTCGTACAATGTATGTATTTCTTTATAGACATATATTGTGACTATTTTTACAGTCATGAAAAGTTTTTAGATTTCATAGATTTTGTGTAGGCAGATCAAGCCCAAATTTGCATAACCGTTTTTATACAAGGAACAAAAAGCATCTGAATTAGAGAAATGAAGTAATTTCACACTGAAGAACTGTGTTGCAGGTTATGTAAAGATATTTATTTAAAAAAAAAACTGCAATGCATATTTTTGATTGTTTAAAAAATAGCCAAACTTCTGCCTTTTTTTAATATGGAAAATGTCAATGCATGTTTTTTTATAAATGTTTTGTCATAACCTATGACACTGTTATTCAAAGTGAGTTAATTTGTATCTTTAAGTCAGTTGATTTTAGTTTCTTGTATAAAACCATTTTACGTACCTTTGTGAATTGACATGTCACTATACAAAAATTGCGATAAGTAGAATATTTTCAATACTGTAAAAAATAGTCACAATATATACAAAACAAACAGTATCTAGAACAAAAAAAAAAAAAAAAAAAAAAAAAAAA
>PNEQ01064269.1:0-40493 GCA_003012365.1 Medauroidea extradentata | reverse complement strand
ATCGGCTAGCTCTGCCAATGTGTAGCCTTCCATGTAGCCTCTACAACTACGACAATAAACGTAGCGAGTGTAACACATGCACGGTGTCTCGTACAGTCACAGAGCGTCAAAGCAGGTAGTACATAACACAACACAACAGATGTTTTCACTGGCTTGTTGTCGCCAGGTTGCCTGCCTACCCCTGTTACTTTGGTGCACCTTTGCAGGTATAAGGATGCATTTCCGGACATGGGTTCCTTAATCAAATATGTTCCAAACATGCACATCTACCATCCCTATCAATTTGTAACACTTATTCTTGGCCACCCTGTATATCATGAAGAGGTCATTGATGATACACATCCAGCAAAGTGGTTGAGTTGTCTGGTGGCAGAGGAGATTTGTTAGGGTTAGCTTGGCAAGTTCAACCAGGAGTACTGAGGTTGGTTCCTATTGGGCAGTGTCGGGTTCAGGTAATATTCGACCGCAGACAGACCCATATTTTAAAATATTCCATGTGGTAAAATGTGAGAGAATCTAAGGCATTCAAATTTTTCCTTTTTTTTATTTGCACTTGAGATATGGGAGTTTAAATTTGACCATGCAAAAGCAATAACCTGCATGTAATATTTTTTCAATTGTAATAATTTCTAAACAAATGGGTATTTAGTGCAAGTGGACATGGAAAAGGTGCACCAGTGTTGCTAAAGACACAGCGGCGTAGGTGGCGCGCGGTGGCGAGTTATGTACGTGCTTGGCTTCTGAAACTTATGTTTTACGATATCTGATTTGGTTCTCTTGTTCCCCCTCTACTCTACACCTCCCTTCTGGTGCATGTGCAGCTGTGAGCTCTGGCCAAGTGAGTCCTCGTGTGTGGCTAGACCTACTGTTCAACCTAGTCTTTCCAAAGATTGATGTGAGAACGCATTCTCAACCCTAGGGTATTCCAGGACTATGTCCTCCTATGAATTGCAGTGGCAGTGGCTTCATCTATAAAAATTTCATTATTGGTTAGCTTTTAGATTTCAGATCAGTTAGCACGTTAGGATAACATATATTGCAGCAACACATTTATGTATCAATGAAACATAGCCACAGTGCCAAAATAGTAAATCAATAAAAAAAAAAAATATATATATATATATATTTGTATAATTTTGTGTTTTTGAGTAAAAGTTTACTACGCATCAGTCCTTCAGGATGTATGCTCAGATCTTCTAAATGCACTACATTATTATATACTTGGGCCGCAGCCCTGCAACACTACCTTCCTCATTGATGTCTCGTTTTGTTCTGAAAATGGCGGAGGCAAAATCTCTAGTAGGGATCACACACATCACCCCATGCTGCGCTCCCATTGGTGGGCTGATGTCACGTGATTATATTATCATCGACCTCTCTAGAGCTTAATTGGAAAGTACGGCGCAGAAACTTGGTAACGACTTAAAAGCTGACTGGAAAAAAACAGAACACAAAACAAAGCTAATGTTATCCTCGCGCAAGGCCAATTGGCCATAAAGTTATTGATTACTCCCTAACTGAATATTAGGCTTTTCTATACTATTACAACTCGCGACTGCTTATTTTTACTCTCCCTTTCCCAAACTGAGAACACCGAAAAAAAAAAAAAGATGTAAATTACAATACATGCCCAAATTTAACCTCTACTGCAATTTTGCAATGCTTCAAATTTGTTTTAAAAAATTTAAGTTTATTTTGTTTTTATTGTTGATTTTGGAAGTACTATTCTATGTTTATAATATGTTGGAACACAAATACTTCAAAACCAAAAATGTTTCGTCTTTTATCTGTATTTGAGTAGAAATTATTGCAATTCGAAAATATTTGTTTCCAAAAAGTGGTTCCCGCATAGTCAACTTTGAACATGTGTGTTTCAAGTGAAAATTAAAAAAAAAAAATGTTAAAAGTTTCAGGATAATCAGAGGCAGTGATTCCCCCATTTTAATTTTCGCTTTCAATACCTGATTTTCAGAACATTTTCAAACCCAAAAAAAAATGTGTTGTTTTATGCATTAGTAACTTTTAGTAAATAGTCTGTCATATATAGCTTCAGTGTAAATTATTTAATTTCAGTAAGGCAATTGGTTTTGTTTGTGTCTCCATAATAATGCTATTCTTGACTCTGACATGTCATTATGGGAACAGAATGCATGTTGAAAAAGTTTCATTACGTGATAATACTGTCACTAGTAACATGTACAATAGTAACACTATTTTGTAGACATATAAAGTTATGATGTTTTCACACATGAACAACATTAAGTACTTTATCACATTCATACAAATAGCTCCATTCTTGAAGTAAGCGATTTGATCTGTTTTTATAGTGCTGCTATGTAAATTATTTTTAGCCTACTTTCCTGAAGAAAAAATAGGCTTATGAGATCACTTTTTCGTCAGTGTGTGCGCGTGTGTGTGAGCGTGTTAATGTAGAGTAACGTAGCTGACTTGTAAAAAAATAATGAAAATATCATACGTATTTTTCAGTTTTTAATGTCCAAATTGCACACTGAAAAATTCAGCGCTACCCTAATTAATTCTGACAAACAACTTTTATTGGCTGGGCTTAGATGACGAAGCAGCTGTAAGCAGTCATTACTGTAAGCTACAAAGGTGAGATAAGAGCTAGGTTATGTAAGCACCTCTTACACACATGTTAACACCTCTCTTTGTATTGTGGTCTGTCACTTGATCTTACGTACGTACAAACAACAGTGCGCACAGCTGGCTGCTGAAACTGTGTCATTTAACATATGTTTGTATTATATAATGTTATTACAATTTCGAAACAATAATATAAGTTAATGTACTTGTCTACCTGGTTAGTGCCGAGTGTTTACTCATGTAGTCCCTTCAAACCTCTCTAATGCATGAGTTTTAATATTTTAACTGGAAAATATTAAATTTTAATTGCTTGTGTTAACAGTTCTATAGTTCTATAATTTCAAAACCCTTTTTTCTCAAAATCAACCTTATAATTCAGGCAAAACAGAACTTGTTGAAATTTACTTCAAAATCTCTATAAGCCTTCCTCATTTATATTTAAATACATTGCCGTAAGGGTGCGGTCTACCACAATTTTCATCACCATTTTTAAATTTTTTATTTGTACCAGATATTTTTTTTCTTATTTTAGACACAAAATGTGACTAAATTTTGGCTCTTGTGAAATTTTTTTATTTCTGATAGTTTTCGTATAATGGCTTGTTAGTCATGTTTTGCATGTTTCTGTTATAAGGACTACACTAAAACCAACTGATATACCAAACTAAAAAAAATCACCATGGATAAAGACATTGCAGGCTACAATGTCATGCTAATAAAATTAAAGAATAAAAATTATTTGTATTTTAAAAATACATTATTGAATTTTTTAAAATTTTTATTTTCAGTTTCAGTATTTTTTAAAAATAAAAATAATGTGTATTTTTTATTTTCATGAGCATACATTGTAGCCTGCAATGTATTTATCCATTGTGATTTTTTTGAGTTTGTTATGTCGGTTGGTTTTAGTGTAGTCCTTAACAAGACTGAAACATGCAACATATGATTTAGCAAGCCATTACGCGAAAACTATCAAAGATAAGAAAATTTAATAAGAGCCAAATTTAGTCACATTTTGTTTCTAAAATAAGAAAAAAAATATCTGGTACAAATAAAAAATTAATAAATGGTGATGAAGATTGCAGTAGACCGCACCCTAAATTGTTCATTGTGGCTACCGGCTGATGGTAATTTTTTAGATACCTTTTTATAAACTTCTTGTTTAAAGTACTCATTAATGTATGAACTACATTTTTCATTGAAATCAAGAAATTAACGATAATTTAAAAAGTAATAGTAATAATAATGAAATTTCTATTACATTTAATTGTAAATTAAGATTATAAAATCAATATTTTTTTTATTTCGGTTATTCCAAAAGTCACCAAGAAGTCTTGGATGATTATTTTCATAATTGGGTAGACTACCATGCACAAGCACAAATAGGCTACCATAGACAAAACATGTAGTCTAATATGTGTTAGAATACTGTACTTTACATTTGATGTTTATTCTCTGATAGGTATATTTAAATGTTGTATGTTACCAGTATGATGTTTAATTGTACTGACACATACTATAATGTATGACTTGTACACTGGCGAGTATTAAAAAATGTATGAATAATTAAAACACCAGTACACAGTCTAGCGTTTGTTGATGATTACATTACTTTTGGACAGTAATGACAGTAACAGTTTAATTAAATCATCTGGGAAAAATAGTTGAATAGAACTGGTCTCAAGAATCCAGCTGAAAAAAAAATCATGATAAATATTTAAAAATGTTACACAATTCATAGAAACATAAATACAGTAGTTACAATACAGTGAGTTAGTATTCTTAAATATCTTGGAGAAACTGAATAGCAGAATGTAATATGTAGTAAAATTTACAGTAGACTTTATAAAATATGGTAATTAAAATGATTAGAGTGAATAGTTTAACGAAGATTATTTACAAGAAGAAATGTGTATGTAAAAAAGCATAACTAAAACACTCTACCGTAGTGGTAAAGCTAGAGAATGTTTGTATGGGATGTGAATACCTAAGGAACTACTAGCTTCACAGAATGTACTCGAAAAACGGATTATTTGTAAAATATTGGGTGTAATACAAACTATAGATGGTTGGAAAATGTGCAGTAATGAGGAGGTCTACGAAAATATGCAGAAAATATCACAGGTAATGGCAAAGCAGATCTTCTATGAAATCCTCTACTCAATGAATGAGAACGAGCTAACGAAACAAATACTGTATTCAGTATTTCTGGGAGAAATCATCGACAATTGCTTTGATTATATAACTAGGGAAAGAACTAGTAACATCAAAGAATCCAGGGTGTCTACCTCTCACGGAAGTCACCAAGAAAGTCACGAAATTTAAACAAGGTTACAGAAGTCATGGAATGTTACAAACTGTCACTGATTTTGTGTAGGAACAAGCATTTTATTTAAATAGGTTTTATATTGTGCTAATTTATTTGTAGCTTGAAAAAACGAGCATATACTTTGCTAGGAATTCTCTGTAAGTTCAACCTTTGTGCTGGACTGTGTTCGGTACCAGTGCCCTTTTAGGGTTAGCACTCCCAGATGTGTGTGTTGTGAGATGCGCGTTAATGCAAGAACGGCACCATCAACGAGTTCAGACTTAGTCACTTATGCCGTTCTTCGCGTTGCCTAGTTGTGTTTACTTTCAAGAGCTTCTCCTGCTGATGTGTTGTGCTGGTAACACATCCCCCTTTATTGTCGTGCCTTCACTTCACTTGGCACTAACACAGTCACACGCACACCCCACCACGGCACAAGGCACAATACTCATGTGTGTCAATTACCTGCATCACGGATAAATTCCATGGAACTGATGATACGACCACAATGCCGGCGATAGAAATCCTGCATCCTGGAGGAGATTGCAAAACAAGGAGTTACTCACTTAACCAGGGAAATTTAATACTAATACTGCCAAAACTTGAAAAATACCATATAAAATGTGTGGGTATTTGTCATTATCAGTGGTTGTGTGTGGGTAAAGATGGGGTACGAAAAATTGTGTTGTGCGCACAGTAATAGAGATTATCTTTACCGGTATTAGTACACGTGTGAAAGTGAGCTGATAATGGCTAGGAGAAGGGGAGGGTTAAAAGTTAGATGTCTGCTGGTAATTTTTCCACTGAGTTGGTGAAGATATTGACAGTTTCCGGGAAAGGCATTGGAAGTTGTTTCCTACGCTGAGAAAGTATAATGCATGTTTGTGAAAAAAGGGGGAGGAGGCAGCTGTCATCTGCTGGCCATGAAATAATTGTGTAACTCTAGCTTTAATGTGGGGGGTTGTCTGTCATCTGCCGGCAGTAAGACAAGCTTGTAACTCTAGCTGTCACGACCTTGTTATCTACGAACAGTAAGCTTTTGCCTTATAAAGAAATGAGGCTAGACAAACTGTAATGTAGTAGTGCTCACAAGCCGAACGTTGCTCTCAGACTTGTGCTGTCATATTTTCAAACAGCTTTAACTTTTTTTTTTTTTTGCGATTTTTTGACAGTGCCGCAGAGTATATTCCTAAAATTGCTACCTTATTGACACACAATATCAAAATATTTGAGTTAAAAAAAATAGAAACTGCTGGAAGAAAAAAACTGATGAGTGCTAAAAATTGAGAGAGAGCTAAAAAAACTAAGAAAAGATATATAATCATTGTTTAAAAGTCACTGAATTTCGTTGGATGGGTTGGGTAGACACCCTGGAATTGTAAATAACAAAGAAACCTTTGTAAGAATAAAGTACTAAGTTTAGAAAGCTTTCAAGGCAGAAGAGATAGGTAATCAAGAACTACATAGACTGAAGGAAGACGCTACATGGGGAGAAGATGATGGAATACTGACAAAATAGGAAATAACACAGAAAGAAGAGGAATTAAAGTTTTTATGCTATCCTAGTTGGTCCATATGAAGAAATAACCACCAGTGAGCGTACTAGCCAAGTGATCACTACACATGGTCGGCTTTCTTGTACAAGATTCAGGGTGTCTACCAACCATAGAATACATGGAAAAATCAGGAATTTTTCTTTGGCATATTGAAGTTGGCAGCACATTTTTTGTTTATTATGCTGCCAATGTGGCATGCCTCGGCGTGCACTTGAATTTTACTGACAAAGAGTTACTTCATTTTAGTCATTGGCATCAGAAAAGACAATGAAAATTCATCTTGTGGTTTTTTCAAACAGTGCAGGATTTCAAAAGGTTGGCTATTATTTCCGAACGTGTGTGTTGGTGAGATAGCCAAGGTCTGTTCATTCTGTTGGAAACGGAAGTCTCGCAAATTAATATTGTGCATGTAGTACAGTAATATAAAAGGTGAACCATGTGGATGTGCGTAGTCATGGGTCCAAAAACATCTCCAAATAAGCCATCTAGTTTAATGTATTTTCAAATATCTTGGCTAGACCCAAATTAAAATTTGGTTTTGCTCACTGGTTGGCAATTGCAATAAGAGAATCAATTTTTGTTACAAATCTAGCTTACATTACTTAATAAAACGTATTGAAATGTTCCAGTATCCCAATGGTACAAAAGTTGAAGCCAATTAAATGTGGCCACCCCTGTTATTTTAGCAACAGTTGGAGATGTCAACCTAACCTAAAACTGCCAGCATTTGATATGCGTTAAAGACCCTAATAACTTAAGTCAATCCTTAGAGTATTGTTTTACATAATTCAGTTACCGATATTTTAATAACATATAGTCTTAAAACTTGATATTCATGGCTCATTTCTATTTGATTCGAAAAGCAATTACGACCAGCAAGAAATAAATTATACAGGATTTCTGTAATGAATTAATCAGAAATGCCTAGAATTAGGCTCTATTTTACGTAACAAGAACTAGCCAACAACTGACTATAAATCGACAAGACATAGATATTAGCAACATACAATGTTGCTCATAGAGTAATATTTTATGTTACATCAGTCTTCCTTCCAGTTATTTGAATCCACCATTGCACAGACTTTCAAATATGCTGGAGTTTTCCTTGTTCTCGAGCTATGTCGCAATGTTCCTTCATCAGCTTCAATTTTGTTGTATCGTACGGGTGTTACAGGTGCTGGCATTTTTCCGACATTTGTGATGTTTCCAGTTCGGGTTGTGAAGTCAATACTTCACTATCTGGAACTGCTAACATAGGAACTTCATTTTGTGTTTGTTATGTTTCTTGTCCCATCTTTAGATTCAGATTTTCAAAATCATGTACTGCAGCAGATGCAGGTGCTAAGTCTAGTAGAAACCATGGTCTCACGCCCGTCCGGATACTTAACATGCGCATAGTCAGAATTACCTTCTGATAAGGTTACTTCTTCTACCAGTGGATCATACTTTGAGGTTTTGTTGTGACATCCTAAGAGTACCGGGCCAGATTGTAGAAGCCAAGTCGGTGCTGACTGCCTATTACCTGAGCGGTGGTGATGTTTAAACGTCTGTTTGTGAGGAGTGCAATTAGTTGCGGTACACAAATGAGTGCGAATGTCCTCCCAGTAATTTATACTCAAAGCTCTAGATTTTAGAGCAAGACCTATGTCTTCCAGATTATTCCTACATATATCTCTGCTTGACCGTTTCCTCTAGGGTTGTAAGATATGCTGCGACTGGTGGCAATATTTTGCTCGAATAAAAATTCCTTAACTTCCATCGACATAAAAGATGGTCCGCGATCTGTATGAATGTACGCTGGAGTGCCAAATGTTGTGAAGATTTGTCTTAACTTTTCCACCGCTGTTGTACATGACGTGTCCTGACATTGGAATTGGAAAAGAAAATCTTGAAAACTCGTCAACAACAATGAGAAGGTAGTGTTTTTAGTCGCAGATGGAAGAGGACATTTAAAATCAAGGTTAACTCTTTCAAAAGGCGAAATTGGGTTTTATTTCTGCACAGGTTCTGCATTTAGTGATGATATGACGAATGTCTTCAAGAGAGTATGGTAGATTTTTGCTTCTCACCCAGTGATTGAAATGTGTGACTCTAGGATGACAAAGCGTTTTATGCAAATTCTTTAACCTAGCTTCTGAATTATCGCTTACTAGGCAAATCCGTGATAAAGCATCAGCAGCAGTATTTTCTTTCCTTGGACGGTAAATTATATCATCATGGAAGCATGCAGTCTCCAAATGCCAATGCATATTTTTTTCATTTTTGATTTTATCAGTGTGTGTGGTGTCTAACATAAAAGAGACTGACTGCTGGTCTGTTATCAACCTGAAGTGCCTTCTCAAAAGGAAATGTCTCCATTTTCAAATAGCTTCAACAATAGCCTGAGCTTCTTTTTCGATAAATGAATTGATGCCTCTCTCAATCTGTGATAAAAGTCGAGAAAAGAATACAACGGTATGACCAGGCTGGGAAAGTGTGGCAGCAATTGAATTTTCAGAAGCATCAGTTTCAGCAGTGAACATTTCTTCAGAATCAATGGACGAAACAGAAGCATTTTCTATTTCAGGCTTTGGAGAATAAATTGTTTTGAGTGCTTCAGCAAACAAGGGGAAATCACAGCGAGCCAATGGAAGTATATTTTCTGAGAACTTGGGAATCTGACTTGAGAAGTGTGAAAACATCCCTAGGGTTCTTTTCAAAGAACTGCTTTCTGGAGGAGGAGAAAGTTCACGGATAGGTTGAAGACGCTCAGGGTCTGGTCTGAGTTATAAGATAACCAAGTAGTTTCAAGGAGCAAACAGAAAATGTAGCTACTCTTTTCGTTGTTGACTGTCAGATTGTACTTATGTACAGCTTCTATAAATTTTTTATGATATTGATCATGCTCTTGTTGCTTTATTCCACATAACATCGTCTAAGTCTGCAAAGGTACCCATTAGATTTTCAGTTTGAATGATACTGTCAATTACTCTTTGAAAAGCAGCAACACCATTTTTAACTCCAAAGGGTATACGCTTAAACTGAAACAACAGACCACAGCCTTCAAAAGCAGTATATGCTCTGTATTTTTCCTCAATGGGTACTTGGTGGTACGTACTACGTATGTTGATTTTACTAAATTTGCTATAATTACCCCCTTTATTGACAATAATATCATCAATTCTTGGAAGTGGATAAGTATGTAAAAGAGTAAATCTATTTATCGTCTCGGAGTAATCAATAGTTAACCTCGTCTTATGGTCATCGTTTGTAATGATATGAACTTGTGTGCTCCAAGGGCTGCGACTTGGCTAAATTATATGCTCTTTAAGCATACGTTCAATGTCAGCCTGAACTTGGAATCACTTTCAGTTTGACGCCAATATTTTACGGCAATTGGCTGACAGTCTGAGGAAAGATTTGCAAACAGAACTGCTGGAGCAACTCTTGCAGTTGCGAGAGAACAGATACTGAGAGGTGGTTTATTTCCACCAAACACTACTACTAAACTAGCATGTTCACTGAGTAGATCATGACCTACAGTTACATCAGTGCATAATACTGGGAGAATGTCTAAGTATATACCAGAGTATGTTTGTTCGTTTATGGAAAGATCAACACAACATTTTGCAGTTGTAGCAGACGTCAATGAAGATGAAGCTATACATACCTTCAAGTCTAAATTGCGAGCAGTTCTATCACTGATAAAACTTGATGTACTTTCTTTATCAACAAGGGCAAAGACCTTAATACCATTTATGAAAACAGGTATAGTACTTACTAGAATTTGTAATACAGGAAAGATTTTTTTTACTTTAAGATCTTATTATCTCGTGATTGACATACCCTTGAAAAATATCCTCTCTTGTCACACAAATTGCAGTTAGAATCCTTTGCAGGACAGACTTATTCTAGGGATGCTTATTTTTTTTCCATAGAAATAACACTTTGTTTTAACTACAGCCAGTGTATGATTATTTTCTTCTATATTGCTTTCATCAGTATCGCCTTGAGGAATAACTGCATTCAAAGATGCATGAGTATGATAATGTGGAGAGTTTTTAGATGCAAATTCAAGGGATCGAGCTAACTCGTACGTCTCCTGTAATGTTAATGAAGGCTTTTCTAAAATACGCTGACGTGTAATTGGAGATCAAAATTCACTTATTAATGCATCCCTTATAAATTCATCCCCGTTAGTTTCAACTGTGATTGGCTTGAACTGACAGTCCTTAGCCAACAGTCTAAGTGCATTGAAGTACTTATCAATAGATTCATGAGTATCTTGATGTCTACTTGAAAGCTTATGGCAAGCAAATATTTCATTAATTGGTTTTACATAGAGACCCTGCAGTAATACTATAGCATCATTGTAAGTTTCGCAAAATTATTAATAAACTACCCAAAACACTTCTGCACTTTTACGGAACTGAGAAGTTAGCTGTTTTCAAAACTAAACTTAATAACTATCTGATTGATAAAGCATATTACAGTGTGTAGTAATGTAAAAAGGAAGAGGCTGCTAGGCTATCAGTATGTACAAAAGACAGAAGCACAAGTACTCACGTGTTGGTACTTGACAGATATACACAAAAATAGGACGACACATTCGCGGAAGCGTGTATCATGACGTTTCGCTGCTTAGAGCAGCTACCTCGGGCAAAGAGACATGGCTGACTGTTTTTTTTTTTTTTTTAAAGACGAAGAGACATGGCTGACTGCGGTGTGGCTACCGATGCTGATATTACAGTGTAGATCAGTGGTTCTCAAACACTTTCAGATTACCGCCCTTTTGGGTCCACAAACCAATACCAGGTGCCCCCAACCCTTACTTTCTTATGAAGACATATAAATTTTTACTCAGAATATTAGCTTTTGCAACTTACTAAGGAATATAATAGCAAAACATTCCAAAAAATAGCACACGTTTTGGCTGCAAAGAAGTTATATCTTTTGAAGATTTTGTATTATCAGACAGTGAGACTAACATTTCTGTAAATTCCTAGTGTGACAAAAGCAATAAAATTCAGTAAAACCATAACTTAAAATTTGGTTACACATTGATAACTGATGAATTGACTGCAAAGTAATAATATATTTTGAAGTCTTTGTCATTCAACAATTACACACATCAGACAATTAGTACAATACTTTTATAACTTCCTTTTGTGATTAATGCCATTCTATGCAATTCGATAACAAGTTAAAATTCATTCACAACTAGATAACTGATGGCCTGGCTGCAAAGAAATAATGCACTTTGAAATATATGTCATTTAACAACTATACATCAGACAATGAGCACGACACTTCTATAAAAGTTCCTGATGGTATTGATGCCATATGATTCAATACAATAAAAACTGAACAGTCAGTTACAGTTACGTATAGATAACTGATTAACTGGTTGCAAGTAAATATTATGTTTTGAAGTCTTACTTAGATATATTTAACAATTACACATTTCAGATGGTGAGTACAACACTTCTACACATTTCTAACGTGATGGATACAACACAATTCAATACGATGACAAACTGATGAACTTATCCAATGAAATAATATTTTGGAACTCTTAGTAACTTAATTACATATAGGCATAAATGAGGTTTACAACACTTCTACTAATTTCTAATGTGATGGATGGGCTTGGTGATGTGATATTAGTTTCCCAATGTCCGGTTTGAAGTCACTTAACATGAGTCTTAAATCACCAGGTTTGCAAACCTGGAGTCTTTGCTTGGTGAGGAGGAAACTGACAACACTAAAACTTATTCCACAAAATATGATGTGGGGAAGCAATCAAGAACTTCGTAACTGCTGTCCATAATGCAGGGTAATGAAGGTACAGGAATTTCCTTCCGTAACCAAAATTCTTGGTATGGTTCCTTGAACTTCGGCTTCATCTCAAAATAATTTTGTAGTGCAGTTACTTCCTCCTCAATATCTGAAAATGGATTTATCGCCCAGTTTGGAATTTCCAATGCAAGAAGATCCTTGAATCGCTCAGACAAATTTTCATGCAGCACATTTAGGCAGTCACAGAAAACTTGCAGAGTATCATCTTGACCCCTAACTTTTTGTTCTCAGTCAAACTTGGAAATTGATATAGATCTTTGCAGCTTATGTTGTGTTAGAGTAGCTCTTTGCGGCTTATGTTACGTTAGAGTAGACTTAATTTTGCGATAAATGTACTCGCAACAGATTTGGCCTTAACAAGATCAGTGTAATTTCCTTGCAACTACGTCATTTCATTGAACTTCACAATTAGGTCAGACAAATATGCAACATCATGTCGTATTTCTTACGTTCCTCACTGATCAGAACATCCTTGCCTTCAAAAAACTTCACAACTGTATCAAAAACGTTCTTTGTGAACGGCCATCTTGACTTTGACTTTAGGTTTAGTTTATCGGAAACGTCAAGTCAAGGCAGCTTGACTTAAGCTTTGGCGACACCATTGTGTACGACTCCGTAAGAAGCCATGTATTGAAAGCTATTGTAAAGTCAAACTTTTCAATTGTGTATAGGGCTTTAGTTATCAAAGACTGGTTGTCAGAAAAAGTAAAATAATTTCATTACTAATATTTTTTTAACTAGGCTTATATTAAACAATATAGTCACCTGTATTAAATACATTTCTGGCGAAACACATATTTAGCAAGGCCACTTGAGAACAAAAACGAAGAAATATTTGTCTTACCATTGTAAAAACAATATTTACATTCTTTGACAGTCGTTCTAAATAATTTCAGTAACCAAAATTATTCAGTATCATTATTACGCTTTTATTTGTAAATTACAACAATTACTGGCAGTACTAGTCAAATTATTTCCATGTTCTGTCACTCATTTGTTGGTATGAGCTCGGCAGTATCCTCAATATGATTGGCTGCACACAGCGCACAGAATTATAGGAGAGATAGCCCAATATTCTGTGCACTCGACCTGTGCTGTTTTGCTGTGCGTGTGCTATTTGTAATTCACGTGTTCACCGAGCTGCAGGCTAGTCTCCAAGAATATATGTGAAATTGTTCAGACAGCAAGTGTTTATGAGCTGCTCGCTGACTCAATCAAATGGGGCCTGTATTCAGTTAGTTGTATTATTGGCTCGGTTACTTCCAGGAAGTGTCGAGTCAACTGCCAATTGTGAATGTTATACAGGTCTATAGTTGCTTGAATTCTAGCTTGCGCCTAAAACAAAATGTGGAAAGTTTACGTCTCTAGTTGTTTGTGATTGTAGCGAGTGCCGGTCCAAAAGCTTGACTCAAACTTTCTGTGCCTGTGCTATTTTCTGTGCTAAATCACTTATAGCAGAGCCGTTAATATTCACACTAATTGCAAACTATACACCAGCTGCACACAGTGTTTCTAACAGTGTCAATGATTCAGATGCGTGCAGAATGTTATATAACATTGACTAGAAAAGAGGATAACATAAAAATTAAAATAAACAAGGCAAATCATGACTTACAATAGTAAAACTTTATAGCTAGTACGTTCATTTTAGTTGGTTCACTCGCATCCTGGATGTCTGCTACCTAATAATAACCAAACACGCATGAAAGCAAATTCCCAACATCATGCTGCCTTAACTGAAGTTATGCCAGAGAAGCAACAGTCAATGAACAACAAGCCGAGACTTGAGTGAAAAAAAGTGGAATATAATTTGTTGCCAAATAAATCAGACAAATTTCCAGGCCTCTACTTACAATAAAGGACCGTATCAATCATAATGCTTATGTACTATTTACATTTCTTAACTAACATCAAAGGTTCATTAAGGGTGTCGCCTGTCTTTGCCGCCAAGCAGCATGCAAAACTTCATTCACATCCAGCAACCTTGTTCCGCGCCGGTGCCTGTCAGCACCCTCCTGCCGCCCACTTGGAACTCATCGCTCCTCTAGGCAAACCACTGGTGTGAATGAATATTTTTCTGTACCATAAACTTTTTGTTCATTACCTTATTGTGGTTTTAATATATCATCTGGTTTAATTATTTTGAAATATTGAGACACTCTTGTATTATAGAATTCACGTTGTTATTGTATTATAGTATTCATGTTATTTTGTACTATTATACTTTTTTATGTGTCTGCATATGTATTTTGTACATTTTTTGTTCTGTGACAATTCCCAGCATGGCATGTTTGGCATGAATTAAGTTATTTTTTAGTCAGGGGGGTGCGAGACGAGGACAGGTTTGGAACTCTCCTGTGCAATATGTCTCGTGGCATTCACCCCGGGCAAGCCAGCAAGCCAAACCCGTATGCGCGAATTATCTTTCAAACTAAACTTGTCAATAATTACAAACCACTCTTCAAAATTACTTCAAATTTTTTATAGTATGTTTATGAACTGTTCTGTCCATAATTATGCGTGCTCATTTAGATAACTTTAGGTTATTTTTAAAAATTTTGGTTATTGACGTGTTACTAACCATCTACGGGAAAATGTAGCGTAAATTACAGTAAGGGCCAAACTTTTTTGTTTTTGTAGGTGGATTTGGGGGGGGGGGATCAGATGACGAAAGGAAGAGGATGTTCTGAATTTTATTTGTGTGATCTAATAAATGAGTTAAGTGGAACATAATTACTTTGGTGGCTGATAGAACACACAGGAATATTTAAGTCGCCACACGTGCCTGAATCAACGGCTAGTACAAACACACTGTTGGTATTGTCACATCGCACTTTCTTTTTCAATTTAAAAATTTGTAAGGTCTGCCGTGGTCGAGTGGTCAGACCTATCGCCTCCCACTAAGGCGATCCAGGTTCGATTCCCCGTGAGGTCGGTCCCCGGATTTTCGCATGTGGGAATAGTAACCAGACGATGCCACTGGTCGGCGGGTTTTCTCGGGTATCTCCCGTTACCCCCGCTCCTTCATTCCAGCGCTGCTCCATACTCGCATCATGTCATCCTTCACCAGTACTGACGACCTCAATGTTAAGCGCTGACCAAAATATCTCGTTCATTCATTCAATTTTGTATTTGTAAAATAAATATATTTTGATAGCTCTTACCAAATTGGCCCTACTCAAGCACATTATACATTTAATATGACAACCTCGCTAGGTGTGGCTAAGGGAAGATGTATTGCAAAATTATTATTTATTTCGGGAACATGACAGCTACTGTTCTACATATCGTTGCAGTAAAGTATAAAGAAATGCTAATAGAGAAACATTTCAGATAATTAAAAAAAAATTGGTACTTTTATACAGTTACCCATAAAATAAATAAATAAACATATATATATATATATATTATTACGTATACAAATTTATGTTGATTATAAAATTGAAGCGTAGGTAAATTAAGCTATCTAGGTTGCAATTGTACACGTCATTGCATTGAAAAGAAAATAATTCTAACTATGCCTTCCCAATTATTTAAAAATATTTTACGCAGTTTACGACTACGTACATAATATGCACATTATTCTATATAGACCAAATTTCTGTTAACTATAAAATATAAAGTTGTTTTCTACATAAAGTTTTCAAAAAATGCATACGACAAGCTTGGTTTTGATGATTCTGACAATAATACAAATGGATGTGTTTGACAACAATTTATGAAGTGTAGTTTAATCAAAAAATATATTCAGGACACCAGGTATACTGTATACATTGTTTAGGAAATTTTGAAGTGACTGTGTATATAAAGTAGACAACACCTATTTCTTTCATAGTTAACTTATTATAGCTCATGACATATGTTTTAATATTATTTGTAAAAATTGTCACATGTTTTAACACATTCCTCTGATGTTGCCATTGCAACATGGCATGGTTGCAACATCATAAATAAATAAACAAAAATGTCAACAATTTTATTAATATTATGTGCACAAAACAGCAATTTAAAACTAAGATGATGAAAATTTTCATAAGTAAACTGCAAATTACATTATGAAATATAATATTGCACAACAAATCAGCTGGGCTTCAAATAAAGGGTATTTTAAGAAAAATGTACCATAATATACAAAAACAACTGCATAGTTTTATAGGCACCACTAATTTGAGACTATCTTATATAAATAGTTTTCACCTGTTTTTACTCAAGATGTTTTCTGCAGCAGTACAGAGTTCCTTGAGTCTGATAAATGTTCCGCTTCTAACGAAATATTGTTCGTATGACATGTAGTTCCCAGTGTTGTGTACAATTGCATCTGTCACTTTCCTAAATGTTTTTTGTTCTTGCAAAATGTGGTCTTCGTGAATACTTATAAAACATTCTTCGGCTGTGACAACGTTGCACACAAATTCTTCTGTGGAGGTTACTATGCCACCCCGAGTCAGGTACTGTATCCAGTTATCGTGATAAGGTGCCAAATTAGTCCCTCTCAGTTCTTAATCTGGGCAGCGTATCCATCTATGTTATCGCAAAGCACTATTTCTTCCCTGAGAATAGCTGAAGTTTCCATATATAGTGTCCATTTTCCTTTAAATAATGTTTTTGTGATTCTCATCTTCTTGTGAAGTAGCTGGCCTCCGTAGCGTATTTGGTAGCATGGACATGGATGTCTGTTGTCGTTTACTTAGGTTTAGATTGTTTACCAACCTAATGGCATAAAACCCTCTACAATAAAAAAAAGTTATCGTGAACTAACATTTCAAGACCTTCGCTGTAATGAACAATAGCGTTTTGCTATGAAGAACTAGCTGTTGCAGATGTCAAAAATACTTCGTCTTTGTGTTCAGTGTCTGTTTTTCAGAGAAAATGTCAGCGGAATGCTTTCTGAAGATAAAGTTGTGAATACTGTACTTTACATATATGTCTGTGCTTTCTTAATACCATACGCATCAGAAAGACGTGATAAATTGAAAACATCAAACAATTCATTTAAAGTTTTCATCAGATTTGTCATAAATGTAGAATTTTAACTTTTAATTATTATTTTTTGCTTTGAGAAGAGCAAAGATGTAGGAACATCATTAGAAAAAAATCTGTGCTATTGATTTATTAATTTTTTTTGTCTTGCACAGTCAACGACTACAAAGTAAGTTCAGAAGCTGTTATAACTTAATGCTGTGATATATAAATTGACAGCTGTATATACTCCTTTTTTATATCATTTCTTTCCACAGAAACTCCTTTATTCCAAAAAGTGATTTCTTGCAAGTTTATCAAACGATGAAAAATTGGCAAACCATAAATATAATTTAAGTAAAAAATATTTATGTGCCACATTTTGAAATTTAAAAAAAAGTATAATAATTTATTTTATTAAAATACTTGCAAGATTAAAACAAAAAACGTGGAGTGCATGAGATGGATAATAGTTGAGTTTAGAGCAAAACTGTTGTATCTCACAACAGTTAATATAACTTGCAGTACAATGAAATTCTTAGTGCCTGAAGTGAAGTATTCATATAGCAATTATCCATTGTATGCTCCCACGTGGTTTTTTTTTTTTCTGTAAATCTTACAAGTATTTTCAGAGGAGAAGTTCCTAAGTCATACTTTTCAGTCCGCTTTAAAAACGTGGCACATTAAAATTATTTTATTTAAATAATATTTTCCGCTTTTTAGTCTTGTTTGTGTGACATTTTGCAATCTACTTTAAACAAACTTTGTACCGAACCAACAAACACAGACAAGAAAGTGAGTTAACATTGCATTGTCATTCAGTTCTGAGCTAAGTTTAAAATTTCAAACGTATAGCTCACAGATTTTAGTATAATTAATCGACTGCAAAATTTGTACAGAATCAGACAGGCAAGAAAACGAGTTAATAAATACTCTGTAAAATGTTCCTGCTATTGTCATATGGATTTATAAATGCCATCTTTTCAGGAGCTTTGCCTATTTTATTCCAAACAATCCTATTACCCCCCCCCCCCTCTCCCAACACATTACTAAAAATATCTACAACTTTGAATCCGTTTTCCTCTCTTACTAGTACTTCTGTTTGAATATGGGCTCGTTGAAATCATAATATTGTGTAGGCTGTTTCTATTCCTAGAATGCTACTTTGCTATGACAACCTGTTCAGAACTGTATAGACCAGACAACATGTACATTATTCCGGCTGACAGAAATATCGTTGCTTATTTTGATCTCATCAAATACACTTTAATATTTTTTTCAAAGATCTTTATACCTGCTATTTTTCTGCTAACACTACTACTATTACCACTGCATTATTATAGCCATAGATTAAACAACGTGTAATCTGTATGCTCTTAGTACAAAGCAAACACGTGCCAGATCGTATTGTTTGGACATGAGCGCTGTAGCGACAGCAGAGTGAATGCAGCGTGACGTCATACCAGCGGCCGACTGTGGGTCGTGATTGGCGCATGTGTCTACCTTGTATTTTCCTAGTACCGTGACATTTAGTCACTTCTGGAAGAAAAAAAAAATTAAATTTTTGTACTATTTTAAGTCAGTTGAAATACTTTTCAAATCTGTCAATGTAATGTTATGTGTGCTCTACAGTTAGGTAAATTGTCATTGTTTTAAAAAATGTCTTGGAAAAATTCAGATCTAGACTTGGAAAACCTGTAAGAGTCAGGGAATTTTATTTACTAGATCTGGTAGGCACCCTGGAAGAATGTGCTCACTTTGAAAGTGTTAATTTATATTGGGAAGCTTAATTTGGGGTTTTTAGGGTAATTTATCTAATATTTGTGTGCTATTAGATTATTAGGTCCTAAAAGGTCAAAGTGGAAATATTGTTTGCAGTAGGCAAGAGCCTGGATTCCGTCACTTGATACAAGTTTGTGCATTACTCCTTAAATAGCTTCTTTTGCCCATCTCAACATTATAACATCAATAATAACAGTAATAATGACAACAACAATTATGGTAGTAAAGGGTGTCCGGAAAACAGGGGAAACCTGGAATAATAAGGGAAATACAGTTGTCAGGGAAATTTGTGAGAATTCTGGAAGTTACTAAAGTTGTGTAGTTATTTGTCAGCTGTTTGATATTTCTGTAAGTTTTGTTGAAAATATACTTATGTTTAATAAAGAAAAAATGCAAATAATGCTGTGTTATAGATACTCAGATTGTAATTGAATTTATTTAATTTGAATTTTTTTACAAAATCACATTATTTTCCTCAACTAAAGTTTGCGAACAATTTTAGTCTGAAAGAGCAGTTATTATAATTTTTTTTCGTAACATCAGAATATTCCATACTATTTGCCACAAACTGAGATAGCCAATATGTGGCCGATCTTGGTCTGAATGTTTTAAGGGTGTCGAAAGGTAATTAATTTAATCATCTATTTTATTTAATTCATATTTTGTACCAGTTTATATCAATAGTTACAAAAACATGTGTGTTGATGATTCTGGTACCTTGGAATATGTTTTAGTTGATCAATATCTAATATTTTGTAAAATAGTAATGTATTGCTTATCTATTATAAATGAACCATCAGTACATTGATGAAGTTAAGAAAATCCTATTAAATGTAAAACTGTAATTTTTTACAACAAAACAATTTATATTGCTCAGGAGTGACAGAAGTACAATTCAGATATGTAAATTTGTCATACTAGTTGAAAAGTTTATGTATTTCTGGTATGGGACGTAGGATGATACAGAACGTCGGATAAACGCAAGTAAGATAAACAAAACTATATTTACTGTGGTTTTAATTTTTGTAAGGACAGTTCAGTAAAAGTAAATTATAGAGCACATTCGATCATACTATAGTATACCTTGCCCATAATGCATAACTTAAGGTATGATCACACCTGGTATACTGTGGAATCACTTTCATGTGGTTAAGTACCAGTGTTATGTCCACCAACACAAGTATTATAATGGGCTTCTACCATATTTGTACATTATGTATACAGTAAACTCCGATTATCCGTGCCCCGATTAACCGGTTTTCGGATTATCCGTGTGACTTTCTGTATGTTGAACACTGTAAAAACAAAGCATTTTTGTAAAAAATTTTCTTGGAACATAAGTGTTTCACTCATGCACGCAAGAATGGATCAACGAGAACGCGCAAGATTAACAAAATTTCAACATCATTTTTTTTTTCTTTCATTTTTTACTGTGCAACCCAGACATACTTTTATTTAGTTTGATGAAAACATTGTGAAATACGTTATTCAAAGGTAAATCCATTACTCATTATGGTATTATGGTAAATTAAATATAAATTCAATTTTTTTTACATTTTTATATTAACAGATGTGCTATTTTCGGGTTATCCGTGTTTCCCGATTATCCATGCATTTCGCAGCACCAATTAACACGGATAATCGGGAGTTGACTGTAGTTTTTTTTTCCTGTAAAATTTACATTTTCTATTGGAAAATCTGGAAACGTCAGGTAACGGACGACCTGAAGTACGCGCCCCCTGACGTCACTGCAGTGGGAAAGTACTGTGTGAAACAAAGCTTGTTTACAAACATGCTGATTTGTTAGTTGGTAGTTGCAGAAAGCAAAAATGTTGCATATTCATAGATTTGCACGCAAGGGTAAAATAATATTAGTTTCAATTTCATGGTTAACATACGTAAATACGTAAGATTGTTTACCTGAGAAAACAGCACATTCCTTACAAATAATCAATTTTCATGACGTACATCTCATCCGGGACATGTGAAGCCAAACAGCTAAATGAAGGTTGTGTACGGCTGTGGTATCCATGGAGATAGGAATTGTATCCCACACCTGACTGAAGCTCCGCCTTTTTTCAAGTCGTCCATTATTTTATCCTTGTTCGCTGGGAATGTGTATATTAACACCTGCAATTGGGCCACCGTCTGGTGACAAGTTCATCCAGAAGCTGATCTAGAATTTTGTTTTCGAAACGAAGGGGAGGGGGGATGTCACTGTCTGTTCTGGCATGGGTTTGAGGTTGCTATTCAAAACGTGGGAAAATGTTGCAGCACTATTGTGTTCAGTGAAAGTAGCGGCATCAAAACATTGACACATGGCATATTGGTCTGATTTATACTTTTATAGATTATTTGGTCTTCAGCATACATTTAAAATTATGGTTTTGTGTTTGGAGGGTTACTGTCATGTATTCTGTGAACCCATCCCCCTGTGTATCTGCCCCTGAGTTCATCTTACACCTGACTTGCTTCCTAAACCTTTACTAAACTTTCCAATTACCACCTCATCCTAGAAAAAATTTTATCCCCTCTGCACTGTTCATGATGATTAACTATGTGGGTGTTGTAGAGATGTGAGTAAATTGTAATTGTGCTGCTCAAAGAGGTATTTGGCATTTCATGCAGTAGTCTTTAAGATATTTTAAATTCATTGTGTATGTGGAGTCTTAGAAATAACGGGTGTCAATAAAATACTATAAAAGACTATTATTATTACTCGAATACTGGATAGACCCAATCTCCTACAAGTACAGACATTGCTACAAGAGGTCTGTGTCAAATATTTCAAACTGTATTATTTGGATATTCTAGCATGAGAACCAGTTAAAGAAGTTTTGTACACAATGAATTTAAATATTTTGTTCTGGAAATTGCACTTTAGTCGAATATTGGCATCTTGCACAAGTTTTGAATTATCTCGTCTCATAGTGAACGTGTTTTAGAAATGTTTTAAGTACGTACTGGCCGATATGTTGCAATTAATTGATGTGCGGAAATAGACCATCACATATTTGATAAAGTAGAACATAAATATTTCTTACTGAAATGTTTTTTTTTATATTGTTATTAATATATTCTCATTTTCAAATACCGTACTTCTGTTGGACTTTATTCAAGTTTCAGTGTGTAATAATTTAGGAGCTCAAATTTTTTCTGTTCTTTATGTTTGTGGTTTGGAAGCCTTCTTCAAAACACCCTTCAATTAAATAATTAAAATGTGCTATATTTCACGCTATGCCATGTGTTACCAGCATAAATTTATGAGTACCAAAAGAAAAAAAGGTTATCATACAGTCAATTAATGACAATCTTATTTGTTCTTTGTGGGTCATAGCAAAATTTCACTAGCTTGATTTTGCTTTTTGTCTTGAAACACTGAATATTTTATTATTGATCAGAATGAACAATAAAGGTCTTAACTTGGATTACCACGTAGTTTTGCAATAGTTCTCATTTTTGAATGTTGTTGTTATTCATGTTTTTCATGTAGATTATGGAACTCTGCTGATATGCTTATTTCTCAGGTTTTGCTTAATTGCAATAGTTGATTGTTATGAAAACATTATTTTGCTGAAACTCTTAAACAGTTATAACCGACAACATAACGTTCAGAAATTGTGAAGCATGTACAATGCAAGAACTTGAAATAGGCTACTTATGTCTCTTTCCTTGTGTAATCATGTGTTTCATCTACAATTCGGACAACTGATGTGATAAGGAATTATGGATTTTAACAAGGAACGTATTCAAATTAAGTAGACATATTTTATACATTTATTAAATAGTTTACTAGATGTGACATCAGATTCTTTCTGTGATATTATGAACACTGAGAGTGAATTCAGTATTACTTTGTTGTAGTTGCGGTTATGTCTGGTATTTACTATTTTACTTTTCTTTTTTCACCACTTGGGTGTGTTCGTTCTGCTA
Organism: Medauroidea extradentata; assembly: GCA_003012365.1. Lineage (NCBI taxonomy): Eukaryota > Metazoa > Arthropoda > Insecta > Phasmatodea > Phasmatidae > Medauroidea > Medauroidea extradentata. The sequence goes on along the minus strand of PNEQ01064269.1, from coordinate 17,513 downwards.
ACATCAGTTTAATGTGCTCTCAACCATGTCTACCGATGACTTGATTGAGAAGCAGCTTTCATCACTTATAGGATGCCTGAAGACTAATGTAAATACCTTGTGGTGGCTAAATATTTTTGGTCAAGTCAGAACAACAGCGTTAAGGTATGGGTCATTTTGTGAGCTGCCGTCAGTGTGGTAGACTTTCCCAGTGTAACTGTTGATATAAATGTTTCTCTTGTCACATAAGTGAGTGACTGACATGCTGTTACAAGTAGGGAAATAAAGACGCCCGCAGAAGTTTGTGTTGCCAGTGTTGATTTTCAATAAAGTAGTAGCTGTTCGCCTGTTGCAGACTCTGAGAAACTGTATTTTACGGTAAACCAGCAGATATGTAGACTTTATGGCAAAGAGTACAGCTGGGAACTACAAGATAAAGTGATGGGTCGACTGCGGAGGGAGATGATCACGATGATCATACAGACACTAGAGCTGCCAGTCAGCATGGATGAATACATGAATGAAGCAAGGGAAAGATACAAGGCAGTGTTCCCTACTGCAGAAACAAAGCCAGGTATGTATCTTTTCATTATTAACTCTTGTGTTGTTTCCTTCCCCTTGACAGATACTGAGACTGCATATGACAGCATTTTCGAAGCGATAGCCGAGAAATACAACAAGAAGTACACGTCGGAAGCGAAATGGAAGATGATGGGGACGGTAGAGGAAGACTCATGTCGCATATTTGCAGACGAAATGTGTCAGTGCATCACACCAGAAGAGGTTCTCATGGAGCAGTATGCGAGACAACCTACCGCCTTAGCAAACTGCCTCCCGCAACCAGGTACCTATAACACCTTCAAGCATGTAGTAGTTGTGTGATTCTATTTATCAGCACTAATGTGTAGAAGGTTGGGAGACATTATAATAAAGGGTCTGTGGATAATGGTTTGAAGATAACCAATTTTGACATAAATTTTCCATTTTTAGCACTTTATTTTGTGAATAAAAAAAATTTTTTTTTTTTTTTGTAGTATTGAAGTAAATGTTAATCAGTCCTCTGTATACTATTAGGAAATGTTTCTTAAAAATGTTGTAAAGTTTGTAAATTTAAATAATTATAATGTAACACATTCCAATACAGCATTTTTGATCGCCACATTCTCAATTTTGTGTACCGGACTTCATAACTTTTTGTGATTCAAAGAAATTTAGTTTATGTAGTTAATTAGGTATGGTGATCTACCCATACATTTTTACTAAATAGATTCTTTGAAAAGTTTCAATTCTCAACAGTATTATGAAATTACCTGCTAAAGGGAAAAGTTGAAGTAGATTATGCCGAGCATATAATCAAGTTCACACATTTTACCTAATGCGAGTAAATTAATTGTTTTGCAAACGCTGTTGTAACACTGCATCACTGTACAAAAAAAATAGTCTAACAAGAAAATGGTAGAAGAAGAAATCATAGTTAGGCTGCAGTCAATACATGTATATCTATTATGCTTGACAAATTTACGTAAGAAATTGTATGTAATCACAATAATTAAATAAATTCAAAAATTCAAAACAATATCTAAACAAAAATATACCTTGGATTAAACTTTTGAAACATTGCAGATAATGGAGAATACCTATGATTCAAAAGCAACCCGGTATTGAGGGGGATATCAACTTCTGACTGAGCAGTATTGAATTTTCAACTTCCCGATCATTGGTTATTTCCACGGTCTATTGTAAAAGTTGGTTTAATGAAACACCTACGTGTTTTTATTCGTACATGTTGTTAGCAAGAAAGGTTAAGAAATTGTACAGTATATAGATTTCTAGTTTTAAACCATTATTCTGCATCTCAGGTTGTTTTTAACAAGAAATTTTATTAAAATTCATAACTGTGGGCAATCTCTCTTAATTACCATGATTTTTGACGAGGCATCACACAAGATAACAATTACTTCATAGTCACCAGACTAGTGGACACAAGAATGTGCAACCTTGTTTGTTTCACTAATTGTATACAGTGTCTGAAATGTAAACCTTTGTACAGTGCGTGCCACGTTAGTTGGCGCATAGCTGTTGCTGAGAATAGGGTGACATTCCTGGAATTAGAACGTCAGGCCAAGGCACTAACATATAGTAAACACCGAGATGAAAACACTGACCCCAAGTACAGAAAGTGCATCCAACTGAGAAACAATAGTGTATTATGTACAAGAGATGCCCCGCTCGCTATCTGCGTACTTAAGTGGTGTGTGTAGTAATTTGGTTTTAGTTTGGTTATTTCTTTTGAATTTTAGTTTTTATTTAATTTTTCTTTAGACATATTTCCATTTATAATTTTTATGTTTTATATATACAGTACATATGATTTAATAATCTGTCGACTGTAGGCTAACTGGGATCATTTTTTTTATTATTTGGATGTATTACAATTGGTAATCCAATCCCATTACATTTTATTTTTCCTCAGACTCTTATACATAATTTGTTATAAATATTAAGAGGTGCATCATTAAATTTTCCTTGATGTGGGTAGAAACCAACTTAAGAAAAGGTCAGATGTAGACCAGCAAAGCTGTACTGCGAGGAAATCTGGTCATAACTATATTAATTATGCTCTAACTGAATTTAAAAAATATGTACCTAAGGAAAAAAGTGAATAACAACTTTTACGCCCAAATACGATCACCTTCTGTATTAATGTATTAAAAAATACAAACAAATTTTGCATATATTTGTCTACATTTCTTTCTAATGTAGCATGAAGTAACATGTTGGACAGCTTCAGAGCCACTTTCATTGTGCAGGGGCAGAACGATTGGTGCGACACTTGGCCAAGCACGGAGTCCCGATGGCCGTGGCTACGAGCAGCAGTGCCGAGAGTATGGGCTACAAGACGACCAATCACAAGGACTTGATGAGTCTGTTCCACCACGTAGTGACGGGGTCATCGGACCCAGAAGTGAAGGAGGGCAAGCCTCACCCAGATATCTTCCTTGTGTGTGCTTCTCGCTTCCCAGATAAACCACCACCTGAGAAGGTACAGTTCCTTCATGTCTCTTTGACTTCTCAAACCATTCTGTTTTCTCAAAACAATTTCTCTATGTATTTATTTAGAATGAAAACCTGTGAGATCCCTAAATATTTAAACCAATGTAATTTATTTTGACCATTGTTTCTCATTGTATAACTCTTGTTCAACTGTGTTGGTAAGTACCAGAGTAAACTAATTTAAGCAAATTCCTATTAAAAGAAACCCAAATAATTGAATTTACAAGAAGTTTCTGAAATTTGTTTAGAAATGTTATGACACTTGCTACAATCAGGCAGCAAAACTTTGGTCACTCCTTAGCAAGAGCATGACTTACAGAAGTGCCTGTTGGCTTTCAACTGCTCTGACCTTGAACTGTCCTTTTTTTCTCTCTTGGATAAAAATGTGGGGTGGGGGGGAAATCTAGGAGATGCAGTGGTGTCTAATGTCTGTTTTATATTTAACTATAATTTATTATAACATAATGAAGACACTAAGTTATACGGCTCTACGTTACAAAGTTTAGTGTACTAATAGAACTAGTGTCGCCTTACATAAAATCACAGACAGTAAGTTCAAAGATGGCTATTTCTTGCTGAACTAAACTGCAAATTACGTTAACAAGTTAATGGTTGAAGACTTTTGCTGCAGTTGCCTATAGGTTCTAGACTTCTGGGTTATAGCTGTGTCATCATGAAGGTGACAACGTGGTTCACAACTTAGATGCATATAACCTACGTTCACCTCAGTTTTCAACGTCTTTTTTTAATTTTTATATTTGTATTAGATTTTTTTTTATTATTTTAGACTTAAATTGTGATCAAATCTTCCTCGTGAGAAATTTGTGTATCTCTCATGGTTTTAGCGTAGTGAGTTATAAACGTCAAAATTTGTGCTTTACGGTTTTATGTACGCCACTAAAACCAACTGACATATCGAACAGAAAAAAATTCACAGTGTATAACAATGTTGTAGGCTATGATTTGACATATATAAAAACCAAAAATTAAATGTTTTTGTATTTAATAAGAAATGCTGATTTTTGAAATATGTTGTTATCAGAAGCACTAAATTTAAGAACCCTTTGTACTCACCACTGATGATACGAAAGATTGACATACCAAACCGAAAATAGTCATAGTGTAGAACAATGTTGTAGGCTATGATTTGACTTACATAAAACCAAAAATAATATGTTTTTTTATTTAATAAAAAATGCAGAATTTTTAAATGAAAAATTTTAAATGTCAGCAATTTTTCTTTTTAAATACAAAACTATTTATTTTTTTGTTTTTTATGTGTGTCAAATCACAGCCAGCCTACAACTTTGTTATACACTGTGAATTTTTTCGGTTTGGTATATCAGTTGGTTTTAGTGGCATGCATAAAACCATAAACTGAAAATTTTGACGTTTACGACTCACTAAGCAAAAACTATAAGTGATACAAACATTTCCCAAGAGGAAGATTGTCACAATTTATGTCTAAAATAAGAAAAAAAAAATTGGTACAAATATATAAATAATAAAAGACGTAGAAAACTGAGGTGACCGCACCCTTAACCCTGGGGACTGAACTGCCTCTGGGGCGACCTGTCTCCTTTGTTGAACACTCCCCACCTCGCAGTGAGTATAGTGTGGGAAACTAGTGCTGCACAGGAAACTTGAGTTTTTGTAGCAGGTGAAGCCGAAGGAAGATGGAAGGATAATGCAAATTATGGTGTTGACTCTTCGGACGGAGAGCATGTATTTGCCAAAGTAGGGAGTTGCTTCGGAGAGTGGGCAGTGGGTGAGGATGGGTTTGAGATGGGAGCCGGGGTAGAGGAGGGGGTGAGAAGGAATGAGGTTCCGCTAGGTGACTAAGGCTAGTCGAACTATGGCATGACCTGTGAGAGGAGTGCCACGTCTGGCAGCGGCAGAGGCTTCCCTCTCTATCTAGTATACCCCAGTCTCTGAATCGCTAACCTCAAGAGCTTCAGAAACTCCTGCCTAGCCTTCAGCTTCCTACCAGATCGTTTAGGCATAGCCTGGCTCTAACTCAGATGAGATTTGAGTGAATACTATTGTTGTACTGGTGGCGTGAGCCGTGTCCCCTAGGATTACCGGAATGGCATGAAAAGTAGTATTATGGCGGAACTTATTGTTAGTGCTGGGTAGGTGGACTTGTAGAGGAGCACTGGAAGTGCGCCTCAGCACGTCCTTAAGCCTGTTTACAACTCTCCCAGTAAAAAGCAAATATCCCGTCACTGTTCTGGAAGTACACGGGGATGTACAGTCTCAAGAGTGTGTTAGCCAAGGAAGTGCGCGGCTAGCGCCTCCTCCCAGACATCGGAATATTTGAGGTGGACCGAAAATCAGTCTCCTGTGGTGATCGGAGTGGATTCTAGGTCACTAGAGCTTTCATGAAGGGTGAAAGGAAAAATGTTAAAGCAAGTGAGAAGAGTATTGTAAAGGATTGAGCGATGCTTAATGGTGTAAGCCACAATAAGATTCACCCTGTACTTGGAAAGCCTGAAGGGTGTGTAGGAATGAGCTAAAGAGTGCTAGTTCACGTGGGGAGAGTCGTTGATGCAGGTCTTGAAGTAGCGTAACAGCTGGTTGCGAAGGTCGCTCACTGTTGTTAGGGGTGCTTCTGGAAAGGGTCTGCGGTCGCTGGTTTTCCAAGCCTGGAGCTGAGTGAGTTGCAACTGAATTGCAAACTGAGTGGCAGCTGAATTGCAATTGAGTGAGTGGCAGATGGACTGCTACTGACTTTGGCAGCTCACGCTTGCTCTTTTATGCCCTCTTCGGGGTGGTCTGCGGTGATTGGCCGGCCGCTTGCCTAATGAGAGGCAACGCAGATGCGAGGAGTGGTTTCATCCTCTCCTGCTGTCTTCCTCTGTGCTGTGGGTGGCATACTTACAGGCTTCCAGGCATCTCATAGAAAGCTGTACAAATATCCTTGACCTCGGTTTGGAGAGCAAAGGGATAATCAAGGAAAAGTTTATGGAGGTTATGTTGCATCAGGGTAGTGTGCAATGACGTGGGGGATAAACTAGGGTCGGCGTGATTAACATATGGTGTGGGAATATGGAACAGGCAGGATTAGGTGGCTGTGGATCCACAGCATTGGATGCTGCAAGCTCGCGTCAAATGCCCCTGCTCGAATAGCTGACACCTCGTACAGACTGTTCTGATCCATGTTTTTGAGTGTAGATGCTTGAAGTTCTCTCTGCTAGCTACAAAGCCCTCTGTTCGCCAAGTTTCTTGATCTTGGAGATGACCCTCAGCCTGGGTTGCACATGCGGTACCCTTAATTGATGTATTGAACTCTCCAAGGTAAAGCTAGCTGTCATTGGGGTAGGAGGTTCAATTCATATATGATGGTAACTAGTGTCTCTAGTTTACAAATTTTACATGTTGTTGAAGTTATTTATAATAGATAAGCACCAAAGTTGCATTAGACTCTTGTAAAAAATTACAGAATAACACATTACACTGTTACATACACTTCACAAGATTGGCAGCTCTATGTACCGTTCTTAGAGGTATCCCTCAATGTCTGTAATCTTTGCATTTGGTTGCTAAAGGAAAACTGACTAGATTATAAACATAGCTTAACATTGTTTTCGAAGCAACAGAGTAGTATAATCTGTACAGGTATTTGACTGGTTTATTTGTATCTCACACAGGTAGGTAGAGAGAAGCGTGCTCCTACACTGAATGGTTAGCTCTCGTAATTAGCAATGGTGTTAGGGAGGTGTTGTGTGAATTCCCAGGGAAGGCTATGCAACTGAACTGCTGTCAGTGTGGCAAGAAAAGACTTGCACAGTACCGAATGCTGAAATGACTTAATTCCTTGCAAGACAAACAACATACCGTAGTTACTCCTAGCACTAACAGCTTTACTTGCTTACTGGTTCCTCACCAGAGTTATGGTTCGTGACACCCATTCTCGCTTATAACTTGTTGCTCTACTGGGAAGGTATATTGGGGAAGATACAAGAGTACAACAAAATAACCCAGGCAAATGTACTTGGTTCACAACTTAATGACATTACTGAGGAGTCTGCTATTCCAAAATTATCATAAAGCTTACGCTAATTTCGTGTAATGGCACAAGGGGAGATGTCATGTTCAAATCACTTCGGAGCTCCCCAACTGGACTGTAGCCAGCATATTGTTGCTAGGGGAAAGATACACGACCATAGCAAAATTAGACATTACTCTTGCTTTACAATAATTGAAAATACTGTTGGCAGATAGATATGGTGACATAGCACTTTTCTTCTTTCTGGCATCCTCGGGGATGCGACATTGGGTTTACTCTTTCAAACTTAACACTATAAAGGAGATCGTAGCACTTTGTAAACCTAACTTAACAGTGGAGTTACACAAGAAGACTAACCTACCTGTCGCACTGGTTGAGTACTCTCTTGTGCAACTCTTGTGTGGATGCACTCAGCGGGCTGGATGATGATGCAGCGATCGGCTGTGGCGTCTGTTATCAGCAACAGTGACTGTCACCGAGCGTGTACAAATGACACTAGGTCTTTTGCACGTAGTGTCTCTTCAGTCTCTGCTGAGTCGGCGGTGTCGACGTGGCCGGCTGTTTATTTACTCCATGAGGTCTGTCTGTAGCGTGCAGTTGGTTGCCCTGGTAACCCTTGGCAGCTTTTGCTTACTTCCTTGTGTTTTGTGAAGGGTGTTATGTTCTCGTTGTTCGAACTGATGAAAATTAGGTGAGGCTGGGGCTGGTTTTGTGTCACTGATGCTTACTTTAGTTATTTTCCCCAATTCGTCCCACACACACAATGTGTTTACCTCTCTCCTTGACTACTTCTTGGGACCCTTCCCACTTAGGGTAAAACCCAGCGTGTAAGTGGGTGGCTTTATTGCTGAGGAGGTGGCCTTGTGTGTACATGTATCCGCTCACGATGGCCTGGCAGTGGCGCTTGGGCACTTGGGCATTGTTGATTATCACCTGTATTCTTTGTCTATTTGTTTGCTTTCTTGCGGATTTCTTTTGCAGTGGGGATGTTAATGATCTTCTCTTCCCATTCCCATTCACATGGGCATGGGATGTTTCTTTTGAACAGCAAGTGGCTAAGGGTCCCCCTTTTTGTGGCGAATAGTGAACAGGTTTTCGGAGGTGTAGGCATCCCAGTTCTGGTGATCCTGTTGCATCCGAACCTGTAAGCCTTTCTTTATCTCTTGATTCTGGGACTCTTGCTGGTTCCCTTGAAGATGGTACCCTGGGGTTGTCACATGTTTCAGCGCCACATCTGCGGGTGGCAGTGGCTTACTTTCCTCCTCTAAACTGTACACAATTTTCGGTTATAATAGCTTACGGGTAGCCCAATCTAAGGAAATGCTCTTTGTCAAGCTTATGAATGATGATGGTGGCTTATGCATTCAGCAGGGGGTATGGTTCTACCCATCTGGAAAAGAGATTTGTAGCAACCAGCAATTATCTTGTTCGTCAATGTGATGTTGTGGGGGGAGGGTTATGGCCCCATCATGATGTCAACGGCGACTAGGTTGTCGAGGGTGTGGGGCTGCTTGTATTTTCCTGTGTGCTGTAGTGGTGGCACATAGTAGTCATAGTAGACAGTCTTTCACGCCACGGCATATGCCATTCCAGGTGTATCTCTAACGTATATTTGCCTCGGTGTTTCGGCAATCCCTGGTGGGCCTGCTTGAGGGTGGTCGTGGTAGTAGGCACGTAAATTGCTCCGTAGCTAGGGCAGTACCCGGAGCTTCCATTCGGGTCTGTCGCCATCATCTCGTATCAATATGTAGCAGCCCTCATCTCTGTAGGTTTGGAGGTTGGCCTGTACATTCTTGGCTGTGTCGGTATCTCAACGCTGCTCGTCGGAGAATTTCTGTCGTTCAAGAGTGGTGGAGAATGCTTGCACTATAGCTTCGTTCGTGTGGGCATTAATAGGGTTTTCAGTCAGTATGTCTCGCCCCCAGTCTTCCAGAATGAAATCTTCTGGTTTTCTGCTTTCAATTGTTTGTAGCAGTTTAGTCCTTGTTTTCCAGTCACAGGTGACCCAGGATTACCTACTCTAAATGGCAATCAGTTGCTATGAAGGTCTCTTGGTCTCCAGTTTGTATGGGTAGGGTTATTTCCCCTGCCACCTGAAGCTTCGTCCTTTCCTGTGCCATACCTACTGGTTCAACTCTAGGTGAGATCTCTACATGTACCAGAGAAGTACGGAGAAAGTTGTATGTTGCGGCAGTGTCTAGGATTGCCATCTGTTCTCTGTCTTCAGTGTGTATCACGATCCACTGTAGTTTCCGATTATGGGTTGTGTTAGTTAAGGTTGCGACTTTGGTAGCTCCTTGTGGAAGTGAGCCGGGCGTGGGACTTACTTGTTGATCCCGGCTTCCCATCGGAGGCTTGGTTTCACTGGATGTAAATTGGTCCTTGCTACCTCTTGCTCCAGCCTCTCGTTGCTTGTCTGGAAAAATATTGCAATTTTTATGAAAGTGGTACTTGGGGCAGTTCCAGCACTTTGGCAAGCGGAGTTTGCTTGGCGGAGGTGGCCAGTGGTGGATTTAAGCAATTATCTTAGGGGGGGGGGAATATGCCTTAAGAAGTAGCTATATCCACACCACAAACCAAAGATGGGGTGTCCGGAGGTTCCTCCCCTGGAAAAATTTTTATTTATATGTGCAAAATGGTGCTATTTCAGGAGTTTCCATGCCAAAAATTTATATATACTGCCTTAAAAAAGTAGTAATTTTGTTTTTACGATAAATTATGCTTTTAAAAGGAAAACCTTTGTGCTGACTTTAAAAAAATCTGAAGTGCCATGTGATTACCACCCCAGTTGATAATAATAGCCATCAATTGTAAGCAATTATCATAAATTACAGATACTATTATGACAAACATGTCATGCAACGATTCATTCTTCTCGTCATTATGTCAGATCTATGTACAGAACTTTATTTTGGAAAATCAGAAATACATATACTTTGTCTTCGTGGAAACAGCAGGCGCAAGCGTCTGGGCCTTCTCGTCCCCAACTAACGATCATGTAACCCCCCTCTAGCTGCCAGAGGTGAAGGGAGAAAAGCCAGCCTATTGTGTTTAAGATAAAAATGTTAAAATAGTTACAATAATTTGGATATATGAAATTTTCGGAACTAAGAATAACATGTAGGCTATTTGTTAACTTGCATCTGAATTAAATAAAATAATTGTGTAATAAATACGACAATGGCAGGAAGTTATTGTCCTCGAGGGACGGGCCATCTTCCGGAAGCTGTCTCCTGATTGGTCCAATTGAACCAAAGCCTGCAGGGCAAGCAACAGGGAGGTTGGGCACCAAACAAGAGCATGGCTAGGTTGTTGACAGAGTTTAGAAGAGACGTTTTTGAGTCGCAGAAGACAGCGTTGACACAGATAACGGCGGGCCGGGCTGCCACTGCAGCATCTGCCGCAGGGCATTAGTTCTGGCACTGGACGCCTTTAGAGGGATGGTGTTAAATGAAGAGATTGACGGGCCGGGGTGATACCGTCGGGCATTTTCAATTTATGCGTCGAGACACCTACGAGTTGTGGTATTCAGACCTGTTGTTTAGAAGTTTTGCAAAAGCATCACAAGTTAGGGCGGTAGACCGCTGATGATGCCATGGTAACCTTCAACGAAATTAAACTACGTATTGCTGATACTAGGGGTCATATAATCGTCAAGTGCAAAACCGATAAACCTTGCATAATGAGCATGCCACGGGAGGACAGTCAGAGCTTGCTGTCTGGTTTAAACAGAACTTGCCGACTTATTACTCCACACACTTTACACCACAGAACTTTGGGACGTCGAAAATTAAGTACATTTTTTATATTCTACTTAGACGAATCTATTTTATTGTGTTAGCTCTTGAAAATTGTACTCTAATTTTAATGAATAACAAAACATTTTGGAATCTAGAAACTAGAAGTATTTATTACATATTACAGATACACTGCATTCTGTGATGCAGTTTTTAAAAACCACATTGGAAATTATAACTGACTTCACAAATTTTGGGCGCTGTACCCAAGGGAGCACCCCAGATAACAAAACATAGGCAAGTTACACATTACCAAGAAGAACTCAAATACCATAATAGGTAAACAAAACATGTGTGTCCATCAGGACAGTAAGTCACCTGAATTTTGGCATTGATGCCATACATATGTGAGTGTAAAGCCTACTACCCACGGGGCACTTTTGTGGACTGAAAAGTGTACACTTTCGTGCCCACCTTGACTTGTTGCCGAATCGTATCGTGTGAACGTTCGACTCGCATGCGATAAATCGTATACGCAGAGGTGCATGCTAGCTAGCATCAATTAGGGACGGTCCTATTTTTCATCCACTTTTGTGTACGATCGAAACGTAAATAAATAAACAATAATTATACTTTTTTTGGTTAGAGTGGAAACTGAATTGTCTTTGGCATTATTAAATTGTGTTGAAATAGGTGGTTAAGCAGGTAAAAAATGTCAGACTGGACAAAAGAAGCGGTGGAATCGTTAATCGAGACCTACAAACAGTACGATATGCTATATAACAGCAAACTTGCCGGGTATCTAAGTAAATACACCAGAAAATATGCTTTGGACAAAGTAGTGGACGAGGTTCGGTTAGTACGCCCACAAACAACACTGGAAGATGTGAAAAAAAAAATTTCAATCATAGCGGACACACTATGGTCATGAGCTCCAGAAAGAACAGCAAAGTCGACGAAGTGGTGCTGCAGCAGGCAGTGTGTACAAACCATCTGTGTGGTGGTTTCCACTAATGACATTTGTAAAAGACCACGTACAGGCCAGACGAGGAGAGTCAACACTGCCTTCTTCATTGCAAATTGGACAGGCAGCAACAGCGAACTTGTCTGGGACACTGCTGTCTCTAGAGGTAGGTTATGGTAATAAAGTAATGCATTGTTGTTCTTGCAGGGGGCAATTTAACTAGTAATATGGAATTCTAAAAAGGGCAATTTACAAAAATCGCTATCCCAAATAAAATATCACCACTAAAAAGGAAAAAGTCATAACCATGCTATTGTTAGGCACATATGTTTATTACTAAAAGCACATACACAACTCAAGAAAATTTATGACAACATGTTATGGGACATTCATATTTAGTCCACCCATGAAATATACCATTCATTATAAATAACTTTGCTATTTTAGAATTGTTTTTTATACATGCTACATATATACAAAATATTTCAAGTGCATTTTGAGAAACTCATAACCCTACATCGTTAGAACCTGGAACCCAAAAAATCTGATAACTTTTTAAGAAATGAATAACACATTTTACACAACAACCACTACAATGGAATGAGACAGAATGAGGTATTGCTGAGAGTACATTTAATACGCACTGAATATTCTAGACTAGTTAGCAATAATACTTACCGTAAACTTTGTGACAGATGGGGGTGACTTTGTGCCACTTAAAATATTTATTTTGTGATTGTTTGGTAAAAAACTTAAAATTTTTAATGGATAGTTTAAATTAATGGCTTCTATTACTCAAATGGAACTACATACTTATTTACTATGCAAATATCATATAGAGAATTTTGAGTGCCACAACGTCAGCCTTGCTGTCACAGAGTAACCTCAGTTTACAGTACACATTTTACATTCACAGATGTTGCATATGTGTACTAATGTACCAGTCAATTAGAAATTGAATTTCCTTATACAATCCCACTGCCATGGCACAGCACCAATGTTGTTGAAGTAAGTACATAATTTGTTCCTTATGTCAATGGCACTATTTTGCCATCTGTTACCTACATGAGGCTCAAGGCCTTGCAGACGATGACCTTATCCACTTGAATTTTGTCTCTCCTCAATGTCTATGCCACTCAGATAACAACTTGCATTTTCCTGTATTAAATAAGTATGAAGTGCACATGCTGCAAGAGTAATAGTTTGGACCTTCTCAACTGGGAGACTAATTCTTGTCAGAAGCACACGAAACCTACTAGCCAGAATACCAAATGCATTCTCTACCACTCTCCTGGCACGACTTAGGGGGTAGTTGAACACTCTCCGTTCTTGTGTCCCAAACTTTTGACTGTATGGCTTCATAATATGTGGTTGTAATGGAAATGCATCATCAGCAACTAATGTAAACGGTGAAGCAATATTTTTGTTAGGTAAATTCATTGGTGGTGGGAAGTTTAGTGAATTGTTCTTTATTAATGTACTTAAATCACCATTCTTATACACATCAATATCACTCACGCGTCCGTTGCAGCCAACATCAAGAAACAGAAATCTATAATTAGCATCAACTACAGCTAACAATACAATACTATTAAAACCTTTATAGTTATAATAATTTGAACCATCACATCTAGGAACTTGTAAATGAATGTGTTTCCCATCAATTGCCCTTAGGCAGTTGGGGAGATTTCATTGATTGTAAAAGTCTTGAGAAACTTTTAACCACTCTTCTGTAGTTGAGGGAACCTGTAACAAAAACATGTTTGCCATGTACCCAAATTTTACTAGTATAGGTACTATAATGTTTGTTGATTCTCTTATTTCAGAATGAAGAAACACAGATTTTTTTTCACAATCTTTGTTAGCCAGTGATCTTGTCCTGGAACAATCAATACCCGTGGTAGATCATGGAGAAACAGTCAATGCACAACTTCTCGCCATGATCCATCACCTACCCCTTCCCATTCGTACAGTGCTAATTCTGTACATGGTAAGAAGAGAAGGAATGTGGGTAGTGATGTTGATCCACAGTTAGACAAAGCAGATACCATTCTGAATTCTGTGCAGTCCCGATTTGCCTCACAGCGCACTGAATCCAGCACTCAATTGTTTGGCAGATTTTAGGCTGAACAACTTGAAAAGATTCAAGATAAAGATCTGTTGCTGCAAACGCAACACAAATTGCATACAATCGTGATGGAGGCTCAACTGCAAGATTTAAGAGCGCGCAAAGCAAGAAATCATTAATACGATTTACATGTATCCAGAACAAGATTTGTTTTCTGTATGTGCAATATAACAATAAAGAAAACATATTTAACCTGTACGTATTTTTTTTTCTTTACTTGCAACCAAACATATTCTGATTCTTATGACCTATGTTTACCTTCAGATAGTCTTCTTTTAATGCATCACAAATAGCTCTACATGTAGCTGGAATTATTGCGCTCAATGTGGATGCAGGTATTCTATATGAAAAGCTCAGGCTTTGCTATGTTTCACCAGTTGCCACAAACCTCAATATGACATACAACCTAGAAACAATTCTACACATATTGTCGTCAATAACTTAGAATTGTTTAACAACAATAAACCATTGTTAGCATTATCCCCCTTTTACCAGCATACCTTTTCTCTGCGGAAATACTCTGCCGCATATTTGTGCTCTTCTTTTTTATGAGGGGTTCCACTTTCTTTTGTAATTTTTGGAATGATTGCTTATTCATACATAGGTAGTTTTTGTACGATTCTGGATCTTCTGTTCTTAACTCTTCATTCACTAGTCATTGCACACAGCCAGCTCCTTCATCGCGCCTCTGAATCCATGGTCTTGTCCACCACCTACGCCGTCGCCATCTGCTACTTTTCGATGCACGTGCTATTTGTATAGCACAAATTACCCCCACAACACTACATGCTGCTTCTACTTCGGAAATGTGTTCTATTGTTGTGACACTGTCTGCAATTCGTGTCACACTTCCTTGTTCACCAAAGACTGTCGTGTGTATGGGTCACTCACCTTGGTGTAAACTAACTAATATACAAGTTAGTAGACACTTTCGCTTTACACAATAGGAGCTGAAGTGAAAAAATTAATACTTGACAATATTTATTCATTGCTGAAACATTAAAGGGTTTTAACACATTAACAGTCTGTAGCTGCAAAGAATGCTCAAAAAATAGAAACATCAATATGAGCTTAAAAAAAATCCAAGCAGTTAATATCAGTGAAAATTGTAGGTGAATATATAGATACAGTACAAAAGTATGTGGCAGAATGTAAAGTTATGCCTACAGAATATTAATAACCTAGTCAAAAGCATCGTCTGCAAAGTCCGTTGCTCAACGAGCAAAACACAGAACAATAGGGTACACTTATCTCTCCAAAAATTTCGGAATGAAACAAGATGTAGGCAGGAATCTTAATGTGAAAATACATTATAAGTTAGATGTTAAAAATACTCACATATAATAGTGAGCCTGAAATGTCCATCATGTAAACAATCATTCACATCGTCAAATGCGACATCAAAAAACTAGTCGATAAAAAGGTTCAGGTACTTCGCCTGAATATTAGAGTACTCAAGACTCTTGTCGGTAATACTCGTGACTCGTAGTACTAAACCTGGGTGAAACAAGTAATTCAGTGCATTAAGAAAAGAATACAGTCGAAAGAAAGGAGGTAAATAAGAAGGTGAAGGAAGCCAGCATGACGCCACGAACAATCGCGGCCTCGGCGAGACGGAAAAACACGCACCGTCAAACAGACAAAGGAAACACACGATATAAGCCTGAAGAGCACTAAACACACTGAAAAGTTATATTAAAGGCATTCCACTACAATATGCTGCGTCCTAGCAATCCCGCAGAATGTCTGGTTGCGATACGCAAATGACAAAACAACATACACATTTTAACCAAAACTATAGGAAAATTAGTGGGATTATTAAATTTGGAAAAAGTGCGGAATCCTGAAAAAAGAAAATACTATGCTACGTTACCACTATCCCACAACCCCCCTCCCCCCCCCCAATCCCTCGTAAGGCTCTCTTCTACCCTCTCTGCCATCACTCTCCAGCCAGTGTGAACGTTATCTTTCCTCTCTCTTTTCCTTCCTGCCCACTCCCCTTCCCCTGTCGGATCCGCCATAGCCTCCCTGGCGCTGCTTCACGGTCTCTTACTCCAATGAGTTTTAACTCATAGTATTTGGAGTGAAGACAGTATTTAATTTGTATCCTTTCCAGGTGACGTTCAGCTTTCTTCTCGCCTTCTTGTTGCGTAGGTGGAATGCAAACTCTTGAGTTTTATCCGGATTGGGTTTTAAGTAGTTGTTGTCATTGTAGATAGCGAGTTCTTCAACAGTAGATGTTAGCTTGGATTCGTCTTCGTCAAACGTTGCTCCTTGAGCAGCGGCACTTGTCATCTATGTACAGTAGATGAAGGGCCGGGTTCAAGTGTCGAGTGATAGATGGTTGGTGTATTCTATATGTTAGTTAACATCTGAGCGAGCAAACTTCCTTGGGGAAGGACTTTTTTTGTGGATTCCTTTTTTTTTTTTTTTTTTTTTTTTTTTTTTTTTTTTTTTTTTTTTTTTTTAAACTCATCTGTCCTGCAGCAAACACTGACTAAACTACAACTACACGTATGTCAGATAGTAATCCTTAGTTGTTGCATACATCTTCTTTGTTAGTTTCTTCTTATGATACACTGTATTATCTCGAGCAGCCGTGAGTTTGATGATGTCAGTTCCGGTAATCTGCTTTCTTACATATCCATCTTCAATGTGCTGGGATAGATTGTCTGACTAGAACTCCTACAGGAGTAAAAAGATATGAAAAGTGTTTTTGATAAAAAGTCACCAATAGTTCTAGGACCCAAACCTATAGAGTTGCTTTTTGCTTCTGGATGACAACTAGGTAAATGCCCAAAACTGAGTTTTTAGTATTTTTCTAAACTTAACCTGAAAGGGGTCTAAAGGTATGAAATGTTATTTTAATTAATTGTTGCTTGAGCTCGAGCCAATAGACGACTTGAGGTACACGCCTTCTGATGTCACACCGTAGGGGGAGAGAACTGTGGGAAACAAAGCTTGTTTACAAACATGCTGATTTGTTAGTTGGTGATGGTAGAGAAAGTAAAAAAATGTCTTGCACTCTTTGACTTGCACGCAAGTGTAAAAAATATTGGTTTTATTTCGTGGTTAAGATATCCAAATGCATAAGATCAATGTTTACCTGAAAAAGCAGAAAATTTCAAACAAGTAATCAATTTTCTTTACATATTTCTCTTCCTGGACATGTGAAGCTCAATGCCTGTATGAATGTTACGTTTGGTTGCGGTATCCATGGAGGTAGGAATTGTATCCCACACTAGACTGGAGCTCCGCCCCATTTCAAGTCATCCATTGTACTATCATCATGATTTTCACTTTATTTTGTCTACCTGTACAAATATCTAAAATTAGATATCAAAATATTTTTGAAATTGGACCTATGATGTGAAATGACGATGAACAATTTGTCAAATCATCAATATTTATCTGAAGTTTTGAGATATTGATGTGTTCTTTGTTTCAGAATAATGCTTGTATAAATACTTAAAACATTGCACAAGAGAGTTATATACTGCAGACAATGAACTTATTATCATTGGGAGCGCTAAGTTTATATATCATGAGGCAATCTGTCTGAAAAGCAAGCGTAACAACTGAGAAGTGAAGTATGCAAAGTTACAGTTTGTTATTCTCTTGATCCGTAATGTGAGACAGTCT
>PNEQ01064268.1:0-40518 GCA_003012365.1 Medauroidea extradentata | reverse complement strand
ATTAAATACTGCAATTTTCAAAGGTATTTCTATGTGTTCTATGTATCCTTGTTCCCTACAAGTACGATGTTTCCTCTCCAGTTCTCTGCACTGCATTCACCGAATTTTAACTCACAACCCTATTAATATTAATAATAAATTATAGTATTTCAATCAAGCACCACGGTAAGATTTACACTACTTATATTTACCACGAGACAGTACACAAACAATATTTAATCTTTATGCAGAAACTTAATTCAGGGTTCGAATGCAGCTCATTATCAAGCAGACTAATTTATCACATTTATGTTTTTAAATTTCAACAATAATTAGAGCAGACTAGCTGCCCAATTGGTAGATCGCTGCAGTGGGACACTACCATTAGAATAGTAAGTTTTTGGACTTTACCTTCTGCCAGTAGGAAAATTACTCACGCTCGTAACTTGACCCAGTCATGTAAGTATCAAACACTGTCGTAGTCGACAAGTTAGTTTCGCAGTGCAGACACAATCGAAGTGTTTCACACCAGCCCACTTGTACACGAACATCATGCGGCAACACAGCTTCCCAATAGTCACATTCTACGACGAACGTAGTGTGTGACAAAGTGTTACATTAACACTACTATCGCTGTTATGTTCTAAAAGGACCGGTTTTAAAAATATTGTCACAAAAATAATCAACGTGCCCGACACTGTGAAATATATAAATCGACAAGCGTATTAACTGAAACATCCGAATGCTGCATCCCGAGTTTGCAGCAAAATGACCGAAATGCGAATCGAGAACAGTCCACAGCTACAACCATTATTGGTGAGCTACTAACTTTCATGCCTGTACAGCATAATTGCCTAACCAGTTCACAATCTGTCGCTGCTAAAATATTTACTATGTCTACAATGCTTAGCAATACCATGAGCATTGCACACCTCTATCCTTTAACCATCACAAAACGTTGTAGAAAAATGTCGCTATTAATACCGAGTCCCGTTGAACGCACATAAGCTAGCCATGAACAACGACTAGCGGCACTAGAGCTGTGCAGCAAAACTGCCGCCTGTGCGCAACACTGGCTCAGCTCATCGCAGTTTTCTCAGCTGACTGACTATCAAGTCTTCACGCAGTCGACTCAGTGCACGCACCTCCGATACCTGCACGCCGATCACGGAATTATAATGCGCATTTACCACCTTAACAACACAAAATATAAGACCTGAGACTTGTGGCAACCTTCCATGCTCATATGACTGATCGATCGTCACAGTTTCCTCCACTGTTTCCTGCAGTGTACCTCTCCAGCAATCCTGTGCAGCTCTGTTCATGTTTCATTATACTTGTATCACCTAACAACCATGCTTATGTCACCAAATCCCATTCCGGCGTATCCACCACCAATTTCCTATCAGCCAGTACCTGCCTTGCGTCAATTAGCGCAATGGCAAAGTGTAGCCTCGTCAATTTATTTGTGAAACTATTATACATGTTCACAGTGTACCTATCTAAACACATCTCAAGTACTTTTAAAACATCACACGAGATGAATATAGAATATCCGTGCCATCTTACATTAAAAATAAAAACCTTTTTAACATAAATATACAACAAAGTATAATGCTCATATTTATAAGAAACAGACCGAGGAGGACTCTAAAATTTACTAGTTAGAAATAGTCTTTGTTGTGAAAACTAATATTTTGAAAATAAAAGATAAATAATAAATTTAAATACATTTTTGTTAAAAAAACTAAGGAAATCATATGATGAATTTCTCGCAAATAAAACAAAACAATTTTCAACAAATTGGTGAGACGATTTTTACAAGATTTGCTTTATTTTAGGTTAACAAAACAAGTTTCAATCAATTAGTAGGAACTAATGTTCATGGCCGTTGATACTTCAATATTCACAACCTTATATCAGCGGTAAATGTTTTTACCAAAGTCAAACTTTAAAATGTCTTATGTTCTCGATGTACATGCAAGACTGCTATGACGAGTGGCCGCAGTTGACCCAGAAATGATATAGAAGTGATAATTCTACCTCCACCCGGTACATACTGCGAACCTGCATATGCGGCATCCACATGTAGCCACACATCCTCTTCCTGGCAGATGGGCCCAAGTTCTTCCAAGGCATCGAAAGCACAGGTTCCTGTTGTCCCCAGAGTCGCCACCACCTGGAAACAAAAGTGACAATATTGCAATATTTACAACAGTTTCATTATTTAAATATGTGACTAAACAGTGAATGGAGAGGGTAGCCAGGGGAAGGGAATCACACCCCGAGTTCAGACATATTAGATAACCACCATTCTTAAAATATAATCGATTATCGAGAAAATATCTTCGATAATATTTTTTAGTTTCACCTGTATATTTTCAAACATAAGGGTTAATCAAATATTCTTGTCCGGGAGGCCGTTTATCAAGAACACCGAACGTTTACACCCATGCAGCACAGAGCAAGAAAGAACTGCTCTGCACTTGCATCAGCTTACGTGGGCGACATTAAATACGTTAGACACAAATGGGCGGGACACTCAGAGACCCAGTAGTTCCATTTCCCCAGCCTGGTATTGGGGCCTATAAGAAACCTCGTAACAAGTTTTTTTGGAATTGTTCGGGAACAGTTGGGTCCACTTCGGCTATTTTCACACGTTTGTCCATGTTCCGAAGCGCTAGCCTTGCCTGAGAGTTTAATATATGGTCAGCATTCTGCCTTAACCTGAAAGTGACATGTTTCATGTAAAAACTTTGAAATATGGATAAACGGTTAGTCTGTTTCGTTAACTGCTGAAGCGGTGGCGTGACAAAATAGTACTGCTTCGCATGTTCATAGTGAAGACTATGCAATAGTGAAGTGACGTGTTTTATTATTTGTGCCTCCACACATGTTAGGCCCGTCGTATATTGTGAGCGCTAATACTACCATTGATTGTGATGAAGTTGTGTATTATATAATAATATTTAGAACGTAAGTTTTATTTTTATTTTAGCTAGTAAACTCATATTTCAGGTCACGTTTATTGTAAATTTATATGTACTGAACAGACTATTTTCCTGCACTGTCATTCAGTCGAGGATTTGTTCAAAATTACTGAATTCAGTTTATGTATATGAAATATGTAATGTGTGGTGGTGTTTTAGGTACATGATGCTACATAACAATACTAGGCCCTATAGTGTGCGGTTTTCGTTGAAAATTTTAAGTTTGCATCACCATCGCCATGCCACTGCTTCGAAAATAAGTGAAACATTGGTTTGCGTGTTTCCCCACATGTAAAATCAATAATAGCTCCATTTCCTCTGAAAACCAATAAAATATTGTCTAGGTGTTTTTATGGTTCTCAATTCTTTTGAAGTTCAGTTGCCAATCATGGCAGTAATATGTGAACGGCTAAATGTGTCGTTTACGCATGCGCGAATGATGCAGTTGTATTTCCGACGATGGTCCAGGTCTACGCAGATTTCTCTGCATTTTGCACCAATCTCATGACTAGTTGCACCCCACAAGGAACGTATTTAATCCCAATGTGGCACAACGCAGAGAAAATGTTGTGCTGCCTAAAGACGATATTAAATCAGATTCCAGAAATGCCAAATTACATCGTGTGTGGCTGTACTGAGTAACTATGATTCTTGTACATCGATAATAGTCGTAGATATCATCGCACACATAACGGTAGCCATGGTGCTCACCATTTCAACTTTTCTTGTAATCACTAACTGACATGTTAATTTTTTTACGTTTGTATTGTATATTTGTACATGTGTAAACCCTTTCATACCGCAAATGCATATTGGCCGCAACTTATTTTCAAAGGCTCACAAAATAAATTTAAAAATCTCACAGTCTTAGCTGATCTTTCGGCGACAAGAAATTTCGAGCTTATAGGCTTTTTTGTGAACGTGGCGTGCACACGGAGCATACAACAAGAGAGTCCTAAGTCCTATGTAAACAACGAGAACCTTATTTTCGTCAAATATGCCCGAAGTAGGCCTCAGGTCTTCTTACCTCTCACTAATACCAGTGTCAGAATATGCTTGATGAACAATCGAGAGGGATATTTAAGAATTGCCAAATTTATAATATAATTTACGTTATTACATTCAACTTTTAAATAGCACAATTTTTTAGTGACATGTATTATTATGTATACATTTTTTTTTGTTTTTACTTCAGTATAACATTTATTTTTCGTTAATAGGTTGTCCGACAGAAGTGGGCAACTTTGGCTATCTTTGGTTAAGAACTAGATTCTTATTATTCCAGTTACGAGGGGCTGGGCACACCCACCATTTGAACAACTGATTCCGCACTCTTATTCCCAACCTAGAACTGAATGCCAGTGAGTTTGCGAGAGTATCGGTTGTACGTCATGTTTGTTATCGAAAAACAAACGCTGTCACTATTTTTTAATACCAACATAGCCGTGTAATTATGTTACTAATAACGATATCCTCAATACTGTCAATTTATTGTATGTAAATAATTTAATTTGACTACAATTATGCACATATGTTCTGTGACTAGCGAAGATTAAGCACAGGTGTACAGAGGCAAGAAAGTAACAATCACAATCTGAGGCATGCGGTCTTGGTCTATGTTAAGTAACCATACAAGAACTTATTTAAGAGTGCTTCGTTTGGTTGATTACAGGAAACCACAGACATCTGTAATAAGGCTAACGAATGAACACCAGGTCCAGAACGTGAGTCCAGTGTCTTACAACTGCACCAACTCGCTTGGTACAGAGACATGATCACCTGACTGATGTAAACCAGCCCGATCAATGAGGTGGCCTCAATGGTTAAGAATAGTTGGACTGGCCACTCACACAGCAGGGTATGAAGCCAGCTTCCTTGTCCTTCCTGATGGCTTCACGTAGAGTGTGTCCTCGCAGACAGCAGTTGTTATCTGTGGCCAGGAGACGCATAGGCACAGAGCCCAGCATACCCGCCCTCTCCACCGACGAGTTTGACTGATCTGTGTGAACAGAACATTCCAAATATCTGTTACACATTTATGCCGATAGTCTGATACTTTATGCATTGTACCTCCATGTGCTTTAGCCTTGCATAAACTAGTAATGAGTACATACAACTGTAATTAAATACAGTGGATAAAACGTTTGTACATTAACTGAAAATAAATAATTTTTTCTTTCGCTTGCCCACACTATCAAAAATAACTTACACGATTTTCTGAATGTGTAAACCATTTTAGTACTCCGCAGCTCCTTCTAAATACTTATTAACAATTGTGTATCAGGTAATTACGAAAAAATAAGCTTGTATCATTCGGCAACATAAAATAAACTTTCGATAACAATTTGTGGTCATTGAATAACATTTATATCATTAATTTTTTTGTTAGATCTCCTCAGGATTATTTTTGGATATTGTTTTTTTTTTTTGTCAGGTGCTGTTCCAGGACTAGTGCTTGATACACGTCCCGATACTCGTGAATCGTACTGAGTGACATGTCACTGCTAGCTGAATCCTACAACATGACGAGAACAATCTGTTTTTAATTAATTATACTTTGAGGTTTTTATTGTGATCACATGTTCCTGCGATACACACATAACAACGCTCTGAAATGGACATGGCACAAAATATCAACAGCGATAATTGCAATTATTGCTTGTCGATGGAAATGAGTAAACTGCTTATCAATTTCTGTTCTCTTCACACCTCCACTTGACGGAAAGGAAAGGCCATAGTACTACAAAAAAAAATTGTCGGGACTGCCTTCAGGCCCTCGACGCAAATTAGAGGCAAAGAGAATATATTAGGGCATAAAGAAATACTCGTACAAGACATTCCCTTTTTAGCAGGCTTCCTTCTCTCATCTACCCATATGCCATATATATTTCAGCTTTGTTTACATTACGTACTGTTGTTTAAGTTAGTGTAAGTTATTTCAAAATGCAAAAAAAAAAAAATAGTTGTGGAATAAAATTAAAACCACGAGCGCTGAATCAAAGACCATTTTGTTACGTTAGAAGACTATAAAAATTAATCCATATTGCTTAAAACTCGTCAAGCCAGCAGAGAACTGCATCGTATGTAGCAGGGACCATTCTCTACAGCCGTTATAAAATGCTTAATTTCACTTTTGATTCGATATTGTTCAATAGCCAAAGCTGTTATTTTTATTTCAAGAAATTCACCGGTAACTATATTACCAAAATATTTACTTGCGACACTTACGTACCTGTATTAAAAGTGATTAGAAATTACCTAAGTTATGTGTCAACAAAAATGGTTTTTTTGGCGTCATGTTACTGGCATAGTGTTGTCCATCATGTTTGATGATGGCTTGTTAAGTCTATGGGAAATAACATTCAGTATATACGTTTATGTAGTTAAGTTTAGCTTTATGCACACCATTCTTTGTTACATTGTTATGAGACACAAACGACAATGAATAAATGGATTTCACGAGTGTTTACACTGTAGTGCTATATCCCAGTATTTTGCATCAGCCAGCCAATTCTAAGTGCTGCT
Source organism: Medauroidea extradentata (assembly GCA_003012365.1). Lineage (NCBI taxonomy): Eukaryota > Metazoa > Arthropoda > Insecta > Phasmatodea > Phasmatidae > Medauroidea > Medauroidea extradentata. The sequence goes on along the minus strand of PNEQ01064268.1, from coordinate 34,024 downwards.
CCAAGTTATGTGCAAAGACTGGACGCGGTTACATCTGGCTAATTTATTGCAAGCAGTCACACCATGACACACTCAGTTTGGTGGACGCCCAACACTCTACCACTTTCTTATTGTAACTGGAAGAGACCACTTTGACCAGTCTTCTGGAGCGTGGTCGCCTTCTAGCGTAGAGCACAGTCTGACAAAAAAGGAGAATATCCTGTTAGTAACTTGCCAACACCCAAGCGACTATATAGAGCCCGTCATATTTGAGACATCATCATCCAACGAGGAATCATCACATAGAGAGGAGATGTTTCTGCCTGAGGAACGGCACCCCCGCGCTGCCCAAAACACTTATCCAAGAACCGACTTAGCTACAATGCAATGAATCTAGATACTTAATCTTCGTCCAGTACAAATAGAAAGGAAAGCTTGTAGTGTGCATTTCACCTGTTGCTTGTAATAAACTTAATAAAATAACTCATTATTTTATTTCTGCAAATTAATACCAGATCAGTTACCACTGGTATTGCAGTTGTATCATAGTATGTTTCAATTGTGTTTTGGATGTGTAAGAATGTGTTTAGCTGTGAATGTGTGTGTGCGTGCATTAATATAATCAGGTAATACAAACCATAAAATATAATTTCGTGTTTGAATGTTGGAACATTTGTACTGGATAAAAAGAAAATTCATTCGTTCCACTTTCGTAAAGTGTCGTTCCTGGTATACATGACATGTTGGCTGACTGTCTCACCTGAACTGTAGGACACGAGCCGCGCCTTGATGTCCCCTGTATTCCACTCAGGATGTAACTCCCTCTGTCGCCGTACAGTCCTTTCTCTGGCCGTTAGGAGCGCCATCAGCGTTGCTTCGCTTGTTGTTCCCTGACACACACATTCCAATCTTTAAACAGGTTGTTACATGGAGACATAACTTTAATGCCTTTTTACCAGGTGTTTATATTGTCTACACAACATGTTTTATTTGAAATAATATCCACAGTCTGAATGCTCTTACAAACTGTATTATGAAGAAATGAGGAATAACCTTAAAATTCTCAAGAGTATAATTCATAGAACACTTACGTCGAACAAAAAGTGCTATTAGTAAGAATGCCGAGTAAATGGATTATTTAGAAGTTTGTATCTGGTGACGTGGTCCACTTGAGAAGTGCACACAGCCCCTCGTCACGTTAACCACCATCTACCTGCCATACAGTGGCTCATCGAGGAGCTCGCAGATCCGAGTGCACCAGTACACCAGTGAACGACCCAAACAGGCTCGTCCAGCCTGTGCACAGCCAGCAGGAAGTGATATGTAAATCTAGTATATTACTTATAATTATCACTAGAGCACAGCTTACCTCCAGTGATCAATGTTAATTTCAAATGAAGCCATGTGTTCATAGTACTGTCTACACAGAACAATAAGTTTTTTTGGACAAGCGCCATTGCGGACGAATGTTGCCGTATTAAATACGGCAATATACACCTGCAGTAGCGTATGTTCAAGGATCACATTCCACACAACCGGCCATCGATCGTTTTTCAATCAGTACAAAATGACGCCCACGAGACGTGTCTAAATGACCACGTGGTTTTTATGAAAATATGTTACAAAGACGTACTGAAGGCATATAATTCACATAATCATTTTAGGAATGTTTTGAGCATATAGAGAATGTGTGTTGCGTTCATGAGTAATAAAGACATTAAATGCAACTCAGTTGTCAAGCCGGTACCAAAGATGACACTATGATATACTGACTAGCATTGCTAGCCTCACAAGTCAATTTATCTTGTAGTAATTTTTTAAAATTGAAATTATGGTTGTTGGTGTGTTTTAGCAGTGCAAATAGCATGTGACGTGTTGTCATGTTTCAGAATGTAACCAACAATAATTCAGCATTTATTTTACTGGTTCACATACTTTTCAACGTAGGTACAAATTTTCAAAACATGCATCACAAACAACTGTAGAGACCTGGGAAAAGCTTCAAAGACATCCACAATTTATTCAGTTGCTTTCATATAATTGTGTATGTATTGTAATTTACGTACGTAATGTGCAAATGTCCCTCACATGTTTGTACACGTACACTCGGCTTGCCGGGTACGAGCATTAGCATGACGAGTTAGTCTATAGTCGCGAGTCGAGCCACGAGTGGATGTAGCCTACATATGGCGAGGTTTGTTTTCACGGCATGGGAGAATTTAGATTTTTGCTTCACCAACTCTTCACTGCAATAAATGATATTAACTACTGGAACATTTATTTACTTTGCATCTGCCCTGCATTTACTCTCCTCTAGGTACGACTGTAGCCAGCTGTTTCTCTTAATAATTTTTCGCCGACAGGAATTTGTGCAGCATTAACTACTGACCGACTACAGAGCCAGGCCTGGTCACACTCTCTGTAATCAGCGCATATTTTGCGTGCACTTGTTTATGCCAAAATACATCGTAAATTGTATTGCGAGTTTTGTTCCGCTGTAATTTCTATACGCTTACGTATGCTACGTACATGTTTGCATCGTGAACCAACCTTAAAGGTGCAAGGACGCATCTCGATACTTCATGCATTTTTGGATTGCATTCGACACCTTGAAAAATTAACCGTTAACTCGCAATAACTTTCTAAAACGTATAAAGAGTCTCAAATTTGTAGTTAGTTATCACAGTAAAAAGTTACACTGTAAAAAAGTAAATAGGCCCAAAATCAAATGAAAATTTTGTATTGTAAGTGACATCTACTAAAACAAGCGTGTAATAATTTCCTATCGTTGCTTATAGGATCGTGTTTCTAAAAATTAGACAACATTTATTATAAGTCAGACAAAGTAATCATAAAAGCGAAATCTAATTGTGGCTGAATTTATCTTGAAGTTGTGACATTTTAGCTGTCTTGAGTCATCAGTTCTATTTTTATCCCGGCGTTCTTGTTTCCTTGTGTAGTGACTAAACTTAGCTTCAAACTAATATTTAGAGTTTGATTCCCTGATTTTAATATAATTATTAGAAAATAAACATAGTAAAATTAATTAAAGTGTACTAAATTTGAAACTGGTTTACTATCTCTTCATGTAAGTGTTGCGGAAAAGTTGGATCACCGAGAAGCATCACCATCCAGCAGCGGCATCGTCCAGAATGATTGTCACATGCGAGTATACGTTAGTAACTCTATCGGGAATCGAACCCGACTTGTACAGTGATGACATAAGTGTGGTCGGACACTGCGCGACGGTTGTCCCCTACGGCCTTTTCCCAACCCCTTCTCGTCCCACGAACATTCGTTCCTTAGAATGAGTAAGGAATTTATAAAATACGTAACACGTGCTTGTAGACGCACGAAACTGACTAATTTCTGATCGAAATAAAGTCAGTAGCAATAATAAAACGGTAAACATTTGTACGCAATTTTTTTTCTTTCAAATGAGGTATATTTTTCAAACATTTGAGAAAGTTTTGTACATTTTCACAAAGCAAAATATAACTTAACGTATTTGTATGTTCTAAATCTCGTTTACATATTTATTTATGTAACATAATACCATTAACCTGAGTGATTACTTACCCTCGACGCAAAAAGAGGGGTGTCATAAGTTTGACGTGTATCTGTGTGTCTGAGGCGTCGTAGCTCCTAAACGGATCGACCGATTTTAAATGCCGTTTTATTTTTGTTTGAAAGCTGACTTGTTCGAGATGGTTCTTAGCTATGTTTCAAGGAAATCTGTTCAGCCGTTTATACATACAAGAATTACTATTAGTATCATCTGACCTAAATTGTTTTTGTTTGTAATCAATGCGAACCAATAACTTATTTACAAACAAAATATTAAAGAAAACAAAAGAAGTTCAAATAATAAATAAATTGATATTGAAACCAAAAATTTGCGTTGTTGCACTACTAAAATCTGTAATACTATTTAGCGTATGCGAGTAATTTAAAAAGAATGAAATGAAAGTAAAATTAAAATTTTTAAGTAACCCCCGATATAAAAAAACTCTAAAAAGTGAAGAAATAAAATTTCTTTCTTGACCTTTTAACTTTATTAAAAGTACCTATTAATATTTTGACAATGAGCGTCGTCACGTCGGGGGACTGCTAATTAAATAAAATAAAAAAAGAATTCACACAAAAAGAATATTGATAATGACGAAAGTATGGATTATACAACGACCTACTCTATGTACGCAACGTTGGCATGTAACAAAACAACGATATCCATTCATTTAGTTTTCAGTCTTAATTAATTTACTCTGAAAAATTCGCAAAATAGACACAACCGTCAACGACATCAACCCTTACGTGTCTGCCCGTTCGGGTCGTCACATTCTAGGACGCCCCCCCCCCCTTTTTGCCAGATACCAAGCATCACGCGCGGCTATCAAGCGAACGTCTCTTATATAATTGGCACAGTATCGAAACACTGCTTGAACTTAGTATACCTTATAAGATAGTAAGATTGATGCAGAAAACTAAGTTCATTCGTACAATTTGAAACTAGTAGATATTTTCTACTTTTTCTACCTGTGCATAACTAATTATACTTCTCACGTAGCAGTTCCCCGACTTGACGACGCTCATCATCAAAATGATAATAGGTACTTTTAATGAAGTTGAAAGGTCAAGAGAGAATTTTTTTTAACTTTTTAGATATTTTTATGTGGGAGACTACTTAAAATTTTTAATTTTACTTTTATTTAATTTATTAATTTTTTCAGAACTATTATGCATGCACTTTGAGTAAGGGGCCACAGTGGTTGAAAGGTCAGACCTCTCGCCTCTCACCTAGGCTATTCGGGTTCAATACCCGGCTGGTTTTTCGCATGTGGGAAACGTGGCGGACGTTGCCATTGGCCGGTGGGTTTTCTCGGGGATCTCCCGTTTTCCCCTCCTCTTTCATTACGTTGCTGCTCCACAGTCACCTCACTCACATAATGCATTCCTCGGGCCGGAGGGCGACAGGCATGTTTCGCTAGTTGAGCAGCCGGCCAATCTTCACCCCGGCCCTCTCTCATGCACAATGCGACCCTGCCTGAAGGCGGGGACGCACAGTGCATTTTCAAGCATGCTCTTTACTTGATTATTTCATGAAGAGTGGGCAGGCTAAAAGCCCTACTTGAAGGGGTTTTTTTTAATGTGTGTCAAAGATGTAAGCCAATGCTCGAATGAATGGATGTAAAGCTAAACATTGCAGTAGGTTGTCTTACGTTTAAAGTTTTTCTTGCAAAACTACAGTTAAACGCATTTACGTATATCAAAACTTGAATTTTGTGAGTATAATACAACATGAAATGTTTATGTTCGTAACTAATTTAGAAGGGATCAGTAGTGGTGCATTCCCAATTTTGAGCAAACGTAAGAGGCTACATTTGAAATTTGTAAACACAAAATGATAATGCTTTCATAAGATAAAATATATGTAAACAGATGTTTCGTTTAAAGTGGTAAATAAGAAGGTCTAATACAGTTATTACAGAACAGTGTTGGTCGGCCTAGCTAACTGGAGTGAACTGCAAACATTCTTCAAATGAGAATTTTAATTCTTCGTACAAATCTCCCGTAGTAAAAAACAGAAACTGGGACAGTTGGGCACTCTCTTGGAAGCGAACACACGGCGCATTTACAACCAACAGGACGGATCAAGAAACAGTTCTGCAACAACTACTAAATAAGTACAAAGTCAGATATAAGTGACTGAATTTAACTTACAGAAATAATCTCCATGTATAATATTAGCTGTCCCGTTACGGCTTCGCCCGCGTGTGCTATAGAAAAGAGTAACTAACTTTTAATTACACATTAATTGATGGTGTTACTATATTCTCTGTATATCATTATCAATTAAAAAAATGATATCTCTGCTCAGCAATTCTCTAATCTTCTACTCAAAATTGGCGTAGGATCATTTATTGAATCTGATGGACGGAACATCATACCTGAAAGCCTAGGAAGAGTAGTTCCGTAATTAAAATTGCTGATCTCCTAGAAAATGTATATCCTGATATACCCTACATTAGTGAGAAGCCCGTTAAATGGTTGTGCGAATGTGAAATTCTGACACCAAACAACAAAAGGGCCGTTGAAATAAATTACATACTGCTGAAAAAGATAAACACCGATCAGAACACCAAACTAGTAGTACGCAATGAAACGTAAAACATCCCCAAAAGAAATATGAAGCTAGCTGTTACATAATACAACTAATACAAACAGCTTTATTCAGTACACTTCGCTGAGCGTACTTTAATTGCAGAACTCCTTTCTTTGAATTCGTCTTTATTCCTCTGTGATAATCAATAACTGTATTTTGTAGAACAAAAAAACATATATATTGCAACATTTGAGTAATTTCTCCATGGTTAATTTTCACTTTTAGGGAGTTCTGTAACATTTTACTACTTTTCACATCCATAGTTGTCGAATTTCGAAAAATCCTTAGTCCTCTTTTTAGATATTTACGTAAGCTTCATTTTAAAGCAAAAACCACCTCGATATCTCAAATGGTTTGGGAGATACGGATGAATAATTGAAAACACGTTTAATTTTTTAATAACTTTCAAGGATGAATTTGTAAAAGTCCTAAATTAATTTTTTTGCCATTTTCATGAGCAGCAATTTATGCAAAAATTACCTCGATATCTTTAGTTGTTTAAGAGAAATAGAGGATTTATTGAAAACACATTTAACGGCATTTCACACCCTTAATTTCCGAATTTCGAAAACTCGAAATATTATGAATTATACGTTTGCTTAGGCAATGTTTTGAGTAAAAATATTAACAATATATCATCAGGTTAGAGAGTTATCGAGAATTTCGTGAAATCACGCTTTGTCCGTTTTCATCCTTTTAATTTTATATTTTCGAAGAATCCTTCCTTAGTGGGTGCCTACGCCGTGATGGGAAGCTACGCTGAAGATTTCACATTTCTAAGTCCAGTGGTTTGGGCTGTGCGTTGATGAGTGAATGAATGAGTGGGGCACTTCATTATATACATGTGTTATTGAGCAACACCGACAAACTCCGGCAGGTGAGTCCTTATGAAAAAGCAATCATAAATTATACTTTGCATTTTTCGCCTAAACTTAATATTAAGGGAGTAATGAGGCTCTGAATATAAAATTTTATAACCGTATTTCCCCAAAATATCGGAAACTAAATGTCATAAAAACAAAATTTTTAGCATTGATTAATGTTGTTGGGACCTTCAAACCAACATCAAAAACAACTTTTAAACCTTCCACCATGCGAAAATAGTAAAGTGGCTACAATATAATTGCGTACAACAATTTTACCGTCAGGATTTTCGACCTTTAAAGATTGTTTATTGAGATATGAGACCTGTGTAACAAAAAAAGGTCCTCTTGTTGCAACTGTCTAGGACATACCGTTTATGTTCAAAACACATCTGAATATTCACGCAGACATACAGAGCCTAGAGCATAGGCAATCCTGCGAACATCCATGTGATGTGTGTAGCGTACAGGCAATGGTGGACATTCACTGCATACAAGTACAATACTGTTAAAGTCGCAAATCAGTTTGTTGCCAGAATTCTGCGTATGGTAGCAGTTGTGAACGAAAATGTTAGGTCCCAGCTAGCTGAAACATGTTTAAATGGTACTGTGTTCGTCACGCTGATAATAAATAAAAAACGAATAACTTCGTGAGGTAATACTTGGAAAATATTAATAATAGTACAGGGTCGGTATCAGTGTGTTTTCTCTAAAGCATGCTATCTCCCAAAAATCAGGATTTTAAAACTAATTGATTTGCATAAACGTTACGATCCCCACACGATGCAGCAATAAATCGGGTATGTCACACCTTTGAAAATGTCATAGGTCATGGTATTCACTTAATTTGTAACATGGGTGTGATAGCAAACACAATAACAGTTCAGAAAGCTTAGTCTTTTTCGAAACAAAAATTTTTCGCCAAATTCCTTAAAAAAAGCAGCGTGCATGCGTAACAGACAGAGAGTGTCGAGCCGTGTACGCTACTTGCAAATACACATGCAGAAGTTGTTGTGCGGGTTGCGATCGTGGGTGAGGTACACTTAAAAACATTTTATTACTTGATAGCAATGCATATCATTGTATTTCACACAAGTATTGAAATGAAACAAATAAAGGCGTTAACAGACACAAAAAACAACAACGTAAAAGCGTTTTTATAACTTTAGAATCAGCAACGTGCATATAGTATTTCTTGTAGGAATACTGCCAGAATGATTGAAGAGATTAGGATGGCTCGTAACATTTAAGATATTGAGAGCTAAAGAAGGGTGACATGGTGTGAACATGGAGCTGTACTGGGAATGGAGGTTTAGGAAAATGGAGATCCACGATAAAAGCCACCGGCCAACGTCATCGTACCGGCACGATTCCCAATGTGATAGTTGGTGTGACTCCCGGCGGTAATCAAGACCGTATCGCCTTGTAGGAAGATAAGCATAGTGGCCATTAACCCGCCGTGACGGTTGTAGCTGCCGTACTTTGGAGAAACAACATTGATACCGACACTGTACTGTTATTTTTATTTTTCAAATATTACCTCACGAAGTTATTCGTGCTAGGTTTATTATCAGTATGACGAACATAATACCATTTACACATGTTTCAGCTGCCTAGGACCTAACATTTTCGGTTACAACTGCTACGATATGTACGCTGAATGATAGCAACAAATTGATCTGCGACTTTAAAAGTATTGGACTTGTTCTTTACCGTGAATGTCACCATCGTCTGTACGCTGCACACATCACATAGACGTTCGCAGGATTGCCTATGTTCTAGGCTCTGTATGTCTGCGCGAATATTCAAGTGTGTTTTGAGCATAAACGGTAGGTCCTAGACAGTTGCAACAAGAGGATTTTTTTGTTACAATGATTTCAAATTTCAATAAACCATCATCAAATGTTCGAAAATCCTGACGGTTTAAGTGTTGTATGCAATTATAGGGTAACCACCCCTATTATTTTCATAAGGGCGGAAGGTATCAAGTTGTATTTCCTGGTAATTTGAAGGTCCCAACATCATTAATCAATACTGAAAATATTGATCTTTTTATGTCATTTTATTTACGATATTTTGGGGAAATACGATTATAAATTTAGAAATTAAGAGTCTCATTAATCCCTTAATATTAAGTTTAGGCGAAAAATGCAAAGCATTATTTCTGCTTGTTTTTCCATAAGGAATCACCTGCCGGAGTTTGTTTGGTGTTGTTTAATAATGCTCTGTATAAAATGAACTGCCCTACTCAGTCATCAGCGCACAACCCAAACCACTGGACTTAGAAATGTGAAATCTTCAGCGTAGCTTCCCATCATGGCGCAGGTACCCACTAAGGAAGGATTTTTCGAAAATATAAAATTAAAAGAGTGAAAATGGGCAAAGCGTGTTTTCGTGAAGTTCTCGGTAACTCTCTAACCTGATGATATAATGTCCATATTTTTACTTTAAAACATTGCCTAAGCAAACACATATTTCATAATTTTTCGATTTTTTGAAATTCGGAAACCAAGGGGGTGAAATGCCGTTAAATGTGCTTTCAATAAATCCTCTATTTCTCTTAAACCACTTACGATATCGAATTTATCTATGCATCAGAATGGTGCTCACGTAAATGTCTAAAAAGCAGTTTTAGGATTTTTCAAAATTCGTCCTCGAAAGCCGGTAAAAAAATGAAACGTGTTTTCATTTAATCATCCGTATCTCCTGAACCATTTGATATTTCATGGTGGTTTTTGCTTTAAAATGAAGCGTACTTAACCTAAAATAAATTTCAGAATTCTTCAATATTCGTTCTTGAAAGCTGGTACAAAAATAAAACGTGTTGCCAAGTAATCATCCGTATCTCCCAAACCATTTGAGATATCGAGATGGTTTTTGCTTTAAAATGAAGCTTACATAAATATCTAAAAACCGGACTAAGGATTATTCGAAATTCGACAGTCACGGATGTGAAAAGTAGTGCAATGTTACAGAACTCCGTAAAAGTGAATATTTACTATGGAGAAAATACTCAAATATTGCAATCAATACGTTTTTTTTTGTTCTACAGAATACAGTTATTGATTATCACAGAGGAATAAAGATGAATTAAAACAAAGAGGTTTTGCAATTAAAGTATGCTAAGCGAAGTGTACTGGATAGCGCTGTTTGTATTAGTTGTATTATGTAACAGCTAGCTTCACATTTCTTTGCTTTCGGACATCATTTGGGGATGTGTTCGGTTTCATTACGTACTTCTAGCTTGGTGGGCTGATCGCTGTTTTTCTTTTTCAGCAATATGTCATTAACTTCGTCGGCCCTGTTGTTCTTTGGTATCAGAATTGCACGTTCGCACAACCAGTCAATGGGCTTCTCACTAATAAAGGATATATCTGGATACACATGTTCTAGGAGATCAGCAATTTTCATTACCGAACTACTCTTCCTAGGCTTTCAGGTATGATATTCTGTCCATCAGTTTCATGATATGACCCATCACCAATTTGAGTAGAAGATTAGAGAACTGCTCAGCAGACATATAATTTTTTAATTGATAATGATATACAGAGAATATAGTAACACCATCAATTTATACGTAATTAAAAGTTACTCTTTTCTATAACAAACGCGGCGAAGCCTCAACGGGACAGCTAGTGTATATGAGTAGCAAACTTTCAAAACAAGACGTGTTCACCATATGTAGCTGTAGAATAAAGTGAACAAACAAACGTTATATTTTATAACACTTACTGAGAATAAATATACCCATTTCGATCAGACATGAGTTTTTTTTGTGGAGTCTGAGTTCATACTCGTATGTAACTCATCATATTTATTTAGAAAGGGCATTTTACTCATTTTCTTGATTTTGGACATGTCTGGATTTGAATGTTTGCTCGTCATATATGTATGTATATATATATATATATATATATATATATATATATATATATATATATATATATATATAATGTGTGTGCGTGTGCGTGTAAGATACTTTAAACAACTTAGCATAAAACAAAGAAAATTGAAATTTATACTTGCTTTTTTGGTTAGGCTTGGGAATTCTGAGTCAATCAAATTTATTTGCCCAAGAAATAATCCAGCAGGAAGCTCTCCGATGAGGCGTTCAACATTTTTGTGCCCCGGATTACAAGTTTAATTGGGGCAGATATATGTACGCCTGAAATGTCGGTAAACTGAAATAATATTTATTGAGATATGACGATCCTTCAAAATGAAGAGAATATTATTGATCTTTTCATCGATTAATGAATAGCCACATTCCTGGCGCCGGACTCAGCATATAACATCGGCGATAAGACGCTGTATTAGAAGCAAAATGCGTTAGAGTTCGTGATGAATAATTTATATATAAAAACATCTGCACTTTTGTGAAGATAAGGGATATTAAATTGTTTTATATACTAACTGCACTAAGGTATAATTAGAAGTAATATAGACTTAAAGATTCTAGATTATATCTCAATAATTTTTGGACATTGACTTTGTCTCACAAATATTATTGAATAAACATGAAGTATGACTTGTCCAGTTTTGACGTCGGTATAAGATATTTTAGTTTATAGCAAAATCACAGGAACGAGCAAATAATCAGAATTTGGAGTTAGTATTCCTACTGAGCAACACTGTGTTTAAAAAAATTGATTGCAAATCGACACCATTGTAGTAAAGTCACTAACAAGCCATTGCCTGGACAACGATCTTGGTTGTGTGGGCTATTTGTCTCTATCACATGCTCGATCTGGACCGTAGAGGTCAAAATGTACAGTATACACAGTGGATGAAGCGTCACATATACCTCTACATGATTACGATTTGACTTTAGGATAAAATGCGTCTGGGTTAAATTTTAATTTGATATTAAAAACTAAAAATTTATGAGCAAAACATGATAGAAAATGTTGTCATAATTGTACTTACGGTGTGCTAATTAACATGTGTGTTTTTTCATGGTATTTTCGTTTTACCCACAAACATAACATTTTCACAGATATTATAAGCATGGCTTAATTTTGTTTAGAATCTTATTTTGATTTCTCCTGCACAAATGCGGCTCTACAATCGACAATTAGTATGAAAACACGACTTCCTTCATTCAGCAAAACATGTTAACCACATGTCCTAAAGTCAGATGTTTCCACTTTGAACACACGTTTATAATGTCATGCTCACTCCGCTCTGTAGCCTAACACATTTACGATATGGACCCTTTTAAAATCATTGCAGCTCACCACCTACATAAAAATAAACATGTTCTCCAGCCCATAGGATAAAGATACAATTACAATTTCTTTGCGGGAATTCCAAAACAAACCGTAACAATGATATTTATATTCATCCGAATGTCTATTAATGTTGTATAACGAAAAATTAATATGTCACAGTAACTAAAAATTAACACAACTATTCTAGTTTAGAATAATTGTTGTTACATGGTGGATGGTTTCTGAGAGGTATATTACATATCTTCCTAGAATCTAGGATCACTGGTGATATGTAACGTCATAAAAAGTACATAGTTCATTCAAACATCATATTATGCTAAATATCTTCGTCTCTTTCAGTGTTTTAGTTTACCGAAAATGTGTATTTGTAAGTTAAATATTCTATGCACTATCCCACACATATTTTATACAAAACAGGATAGCCATGCGTGTTGAAGCAAATAGTTTTGTACTCAAATAAGTACTTTACTGAATAAAATGGAATATTTGTTTTATAAGTGATGACTGCAAGAAGGTAGTCATCTAGAAGAGCTGAGCATCGTGAACGTGTCTAAGAATGGGAGGGGAGTGATTACGAAGAGCAAAGGCATGGCAGTAAAGTCACGCGCCTCCCCCCGGAGAACAGTTGCTCGAAACAGACGACAGGATGGCCAACACTCCTCCTCTACTGGTCTTCCTTCGAAAATTATGTTTTGCACGTTAAGAATAATCTTCCGTTTCTTGTCAAACTGAAGTAGTGTGACGGAATGTCTAAAACGTTTCTGTCGACCGTGATGAATGGTAGAGTTATGTCAGAACTATTGTTATGAAACTATCCGTCGATTTGTGAGAGAACGCCACTAATTGAGTAAACTAGCATTGATTCACGTGTTAAGTTGTTTTGAGCCCTACACCAAGCACAGTGACGCACAGGTGAAAATCCGAACTTGCATTTAACGTGTCTCAGGTTTGAATACTGGTCTGACCGTCCTTGCCGCTTACATCATTTCCTGAGTGCCTGGATATACTTGTTTAATATCTAATTACGCCCCGTTTATTGTTTAGATCTGTTTCCAAACTTCGTAGAGTGGAGACATTCACTCGGCGGAATACTGCCTGTACTTGGTACTAGATAAGAATATCCTGCCTGCGTGTGTTCATTCATTTATTGCTGGTAGATTCACTCCTCATGGTTTTGGGGAAATACTGAGCGACACAATATTCATAATGTATTCCTTTCCCTTCACATGTAGTCACTGTGTGTGTAGATTCAAGACATGCCACTGTCTAGCTAAATCAGCACATCCTAGACATAATTGACGATTATTTTCATAGTTCAAGCTTATAGAAAACTGTTTCCGTTAACTTGTTGAAACCAACTGTTTGTTAAAATTATTTTTAGTGTCTAGAGTTGATATACTGTTCATTCTGTTAAGGGTTAAATTTTTATTTTGAAGAGCCAATTATAGTTTTTTTGGTGAAAATGCTATTTCCGATAAAAATGTAATGTAGGTTCAACTGCCTAGTTATAATTACACTTATAACAACCTTACAAAAAGGCGTACTTTTTCCTGCAAAATAAATTTGGTTGCGTAATTTTAGTTAGGAAATAATAATACATGGGACTGCTATTGAAATCAACCTATTAAAAAAATTAAATGTTTAGCTACAAATTTACATAATATTGCTATAGTGAACAAATAACGTTTTTCAAGGTTTAATGCTAGAGTTTCATCTTTAATTTAAAACTTGAATGATCAAAATCGAACAATTACATCTCACGATATAGATGTAGAAACCTGACGTGGTGTTTTCGTGTACTGCTGGTTGTGGAGTATCCGGAATTCCAGCTACGACTCAACCTTAAAGTTCTGGTCGAATAGTAAAATCACATTCAGATTTTAAATTTAGATTCAAATTGAAATTATTAAAAATTACAGCTCTAAAAATGGTAAAGTTTTAATAAATATTTGTCAAATTAGATTCTAATTTATCAGTCTGATTCGCAGAGGCAGCGTTTCAGTTAGCCACAAATTAATTTTATTAAATTATTCAGTTTGTCTACCTTATAGATACTAGGCGACCACTCTTACAAAAATCAATTTTCTCGCAAACCTAGCGAAATATGAGAGTTGAAGTAAAGTTAGTCAAAACTATTGGAATCGAAAAGCCTGTGGAGGTATAACAGTCTCTCATATAACCATCGATTATAGAGTTGAGAGAGAATAAATGAGCCCATCGCCGCACCGCAATCTTCCTATCTGATGTGATAATGTGTGGAAGCGCTAAAATCAACATTATCACGAGTATTAAAGACATTGTCATCTCTATGCACAAGACTCTGGTGTGAAATAATATGTCTGTAATACACTTGTATTGGCCTTGAAACTGCAAGACAGGTCAGTATGTAATGGTGTACTTCCATAAACTGTATTTCTAAACTTTTCAACTTACTTTCACTCCAAAAGTTAAGGTACGGATATACATCTCTAAAATATTTCCAGTATGCATATTTTTTATAACTATATAAAAAAATATATCCTTCGGGATTAAAAAATGTCATTCCCTGCTACAGTCGATAGCAGAATCATTCCAATTCGATGATTAAACGTATTTGTTACATACATAGTTGGTGTTTTATTGTAACATTCACTCACTTTTATACGTTAACTTATCTATTTGTGCTACCCTACATCGAACTTTTTTGAATATTCCGCGTATGTAACCGTAAGTTACGTTATTTTTCACCGGCTGGCTCAGTATTATGATATTAGAAACCCAACATGTTAATTTTTATTAGGGTAGCTGAATTCATACTGTCATTTCAAGAGCGCGACTGATATCGGAAATGTAATTGGGACTAGCTAAATTACTAACAAGGTAATTGCATGTCCGATACTCTCAGTTATTCCTTATTTAATAGTATGCGAAGATTGATATAGTCGCCAGCGGTTTGCCGCCCTGACTTATAACACATAGTAACAAGCTAATCGTGATATCGTAATGCTTTAAGGAAACGTGCTGAGCTAACGACCGTTTTCTGCCCCATATTGACTACGAAAATCGACACTTGAGAGTATTTCTATTGCGCCGCGACCGTGATTCGACACATCTCTCGGTTTTACTACAACTATCCTACAACCACTCAAATCAATATCCTCGCATTGGCGCCAAATTCCCGCAATTTGCTAACAAGCTTTGGTCATCTGGGCCAATCAGGAAAGAGTGTCTGTACAACGTCCCCGCCCATCAAGGACAGTAATTACTTGCCATTGTCATATTTAATTAATAGAAACAGCTCAGTAATTAAATTTATACACCACTTGACAATTACTTCACATAAGTTTCCTTATTCCTAAAATTACAATAATTCCCAATCTTTTATTATTGTAACTTAATTTCTACAGACTGTTTTTCCTCCCCTTAATTTTGCCTGTCAGGCGGGTCCATGTGTGGGAGTTGGGGTAAAAGGCCCAGACTGCTGGTGAGAGTATGCAAATGTCATGTATAGACTGACCTGAAACACATACATTTATGTTTTTATCATATAAAATAATGTGTAATGATGTTAGCTATCTAGAAATTGTTCCTTCATCATCGTGATATGATACCGAGAAGAATGAATAGTCACACTACTGCACAGGTTCATTCAAATTTTTGCTGTGATCTTTGAATGATTCCTGCAACGGGCTCGTATCATAAACGGAACCGGTATTTTGGACATACGCCAAGGCGGGCGAATGTTTCCGTATTGCATAAAAACCCACAATAAAAAAAAGTAAAACCAGTAAGATGTAGCCAACAGACATAAAACATACAGACAATTCCTTAAAGGAATGTAGTCATATACCAGAAGACGACACAAGGACAAAAACATAACTAATACACAACATAATATTAATTCCCAAGTGGAACATAGTCGACTGAAGAAAGACGAGAAAAAAAACGTACATGACAGACGAAAAAATTAAAACCAACAAAAATGGGGTGTATGAATGGGAATAAAATGGATGAACGACAACATAAATGACGAGAGACACGAATAGACGTGAACACAGGCAAGACACAACACAATAGTAGACTTCTCAAGACGACAACAGATGCGACGTTTTCTGGAACTGGTACCTGTTCCTGTCTTCAGGCTCATGTATAGATTGATGAACTACAGCAGACTGACCGTGATATCTGGAAAACAAGGCTCTTATATAGGAAATATGCCTACAAGTAGCTCAAACAACGACAGTGCAGCTGCCTCCTGATTGGTTGCGCAGCTTGTAATGTGCTTATATGCAGTGGAATGTGGTCGGTCTATTATTTTGCTAACTAATGGTATGAAAGTATAATCTGCAATGATTGTCTCCATTTAGTTCAGGTAATTTTTTGATTAAAGGAATCCAAATATTTTTTTAATTCAATACTTTGTTGGCTGCTGATTTTAATATTGCTGATTATAAAATCAGATTATTTTATTTTACAGACTAGCCTAACATGTCTGGAAAAACAGTCATAGAATACTGTGGGAAGATGCTGCACTAAGTACACTTGAGGCAAACCCAACAAAAAGGAAAATAAATAATTGGATTTTAAAATCAGCAATAGTAAAACAATCAGCCAACAAAGTATTTGGACATTATGTATATTAAAGGAACATGTTAATGACACATCGACCTGATAGTTCTCTGTTTCAGGCCGAGACGATGTACATCTTACAGCTCAGTTCTCACTATTGAATAAGGGTTTTCTCTCCTCTTGTCACAAACGAATACACGATTAAATGACCATGGGAGTGTCAGGCCTGATCCTCAGTTAGCAGGCTGGGATTGATTGGAGCGGTTCTCATGGTCGTAGGGACTCACGCACTACTACTACACGAGTTTAGCTAGCCACTTGCCGACAACACTCACCTCGCTATACAGACAACACGACACTACATCACTCCAGCCTAGCTGGAGGGGAGCTTAACTCCCCCGCCGTTTACACAAACACGTAATTTTATTAATGGCAACAACCTCCATCCACAGCCGTAAACACGGTTCCGGAGCTCAGTTTAAACAGTTACGCGAGCCCCGCCGCCGTTCCAAAGATTTGAAACTAGACTGACAGGGTGCATTTGATTTTACAAACACCCAGCGCGCAATGGAAGCTTCGGCTTTCGGTCTCGCGACAGTACGGCCTCGGATAACACACAAGGAAACGGCGGAGATGTCACAGTCTGCTGAAGTTCCTCAGTCTGTACATGTGCCTGAAGATGGGAACAGATACCAGTTCCCAGAACGTCGCATTTATTGTCGTCTTGAAAAGCCTACTAATATTTTCGCTTGATTTTCTCTGGTTGTGTATTGCCTCGATTCGTTTCTCTCGTTATTTGTGTTGTCATCATTCATTCATTTGTTGAATTTTTAACACACCACATTTTTATTTGGTTTTTATTTTTTCGTTTGTCATTTGTTGTTTTTTTTCTGTCGTCTTTCTCCAGTCAACCGAATTCTACTTGTGAATTAATTTGGTATTGTTTTGAATCTGTTTTTGTGCTTGTGTAGTCTTCTAGAATTTGACTACATTCCGTTAAGGAATTATCTATGTTTTGTGTTTGTTGACTACAGCTTACTGGCTTTTATCCTTGGGTTTGGTTTTATTGTGAGTTTTTATGCAATACGGAAACATTCTCCCACAATGGCGTTTATCCAAAAAAACTGTTCTGTTAACAAATTTATACTGTTTGTCTATTTATGGCGTGATCATGAAGTATGTTACATTACCTAAGCATTATAATATATATTTCAGTGTTAGCTTCATCTCTAAGTTCAATGCCTTTGATCTGCTACTCAGTGTTGGCTGAACGAACAGTTATGGTGATAGGTAAAGGCACGATTATTTTGCGTATTGATTCTAGGTCAGGTTGAACGTCAATAACGTATACTTTACTCCTCCTTCTGATATTAGACGAGAGTGGTTTCAACACACATTTGACGACTGCAAGCCAGTTATAAATAAGGAAACAAGTCGTGGAGATATCATGTGCTACACATCTGTACTGTTGGAAGCCAATGTATATTCTACTTCAGCCGATACACGTATAGATATAAGAAGTCTAGGCTGCTGCCAGATGAATACACGAAATACGCGTGCCTCTAGTGATAGGATACCTGTATGACTCCTCCACCGGGACCCGGGTCAGAGTTGAGGAAGTGTTTCGGCAAGTCCAGTAACTTGGCCAGCCAGTCCATGACGACCATCTCCAGCTCAGTGCACGCTGGGCTAGCGATCTGCAACAAATATTACCTGTGGACCGTTGTATGACATACATTGAAGTGTAAATATTGCAATGATTTCTTTACATAATATGGCTGACATATGTCGTACACCAGACCGTTGAACAACTATTTTCTAATTAAGGTCTATAGAGTGTATTAAAATAGTTAATAGTAATAATTGTATTTATTACAATTATTTCAATGTTATTGAGTTTAATAGTTTAAATGGGTCTCAAGAACCTGTATTTAATAAAAAAAAGTCTAGAAAATTAATTTTAATACATATATATTGTACATATAAGTTACGGTTCCTTCTACATTCAAACATGTTAAACCGTACGGGATTTGTAAAAATCAAAACAATCAGTTTCATGAGTAGGCAAGTTGTTATTATAGCATGTAAATCACTTAAATTCGTAAAATATTATTCCCATTTGAAATGTAAACGAAAAACACGGAACTACTTAAAGTAACAAAATCTTGGCGTCTGAGTTTGTAACCACTTCACTGTCGTTACGTTTCAGAAGACTGCAGCCTCCATCTTCAGTGCGAAGTCGAAGTAGCCGCTTGCTTCTTCTTAGCTTTCGCTGCCGATTCCTCTTGTCATATAAAGGAAACTGAAAAATGTGCGTTTTCTTTTGGGTACAGACTATAATGCAAACAACTGTAAGTTCATGTACTTCTGCTACTGGTCGTTTGACTTATTTGGAAGTCCCGAGCCAGTCATAAGTAACACCTAAATGCAGGCCCAATCATGATGCGTCACTGTCAGCCAGCAGCCAATCAATGGCTGAGTCCACAAATAGTCTCGAAGGCTGGCCTACAGGTCAGGGAACCAGCGAATTGTTCAGGTCTCCAGTCATTGCTACGAGGGCCGTGATGTCACAAGACCAATAACCGAAGCTATCACAACTCGCTGTGTGTTTGTAAATTTAAATGCTTCCCGACAGACTAGGCTGGCTTCACTGTCATTGGCCGTATAGTTTTGGCCAAGCACGAGCTGTTTTCCTACTGGTTGGCTGATATAGTCAGGCATTCATGGACGAGCTCGCCTCTCGCCTTTGATATCGCTGAGTTTCGTGACTTCTAAAGCGATGTGTCCGGATATTGCTTACTTTGAAACCGTATTCACTGTTAATATTGTAAGTATGGTAGAAGATTGCAGGCTTTCACGGCCATTGTCAGGCTGGTTGTCCTGGCTTCCAGGCTGGAGCCGCGTCTTGTTGGTATAGCTCGTACGAGCTACCAACAAGACGCGACTCCAGCCTGGAAGCCAAGATAACCAATATTGTAAGTATGTTTACAAATTTCAATCGCTTCTCGGATGTGTAATTTTTTGTAAAAGGGAATGTTTGTTATAATACTGTATCTGCCAAATTCGATGCTGTGATTATTTTAGACAGTGTTTTCTGCTGCGGCTGACCGAGTATTTTCCTGTTTGCAATCTCTTATATGTTATTTAGTCATTTCTTTCAGTTAGTCCAAAATACACATTTCTACATGAGTAGGGAATTTGGTATACACCAGCAAGCTGTTCTGTTGGAATCTTATAGGTTGTTGTGTATATGCATATATGAGTGTGTTGGCTTCCGATAGACCTGGTGACTCATTTAGTGTTGCTCTTTCTCCTTGTGATCAAGACGCCTAGGAAAATTAGTTTTAAATCCTTTTCTGTTTCCATCGTGGATATTTGGGTGAATTTTGGTAAGGCGTTCTAAGAACTCTGGCAGTTTCTCTTTTTCATGGTGTCAGATGGCGAATGTGTTATCGACAATACTGTATCAAAACCTAAGTTTGTATTTGCTATTACTGATTGATTTTTTCTCGAAGTCGTCCGTGGATAAATTCGCTAAGAGAGGGAAAAGAGGCACATATTTTTGTCATGAATGAAAGAAAAGTTGATGGAATAGTGTTTGACCAGTTTCACGATGTTTCTTCTGTGATCGTCTTCTCCAAGATGTTTCAGGATGTTTTAAAGGGGTTATTGAACCAATACTTTGGTGAAGAGGTACACCACATCTCAAAGCTCGCCAGGATAATAATTTTTACTGTTGAAGAATTTCGTCGAAATGTGACGAGTTCATTGTATGGGAGGCTGGAGTTATTTCTGTTGGTTGAATAATCCAGTTTAGGTATTTGGCTAGTGACATGGGATGGAGAGCCTGTTGCACAGTCGATAGATTCGAGAGGTGTATCATCTTTGTGCAATTTTGGTAGTCTGTAGGAGGCAGGCGTTCTTGCATTATTGACAAACAGACATTTGTCAGTTTCTTTTTGCATGGTTTATTCAGTGATATGCCACTTAGTGTTTGTTTCAATTTGTCAAAGAGGGTTGCATTTGGTTGCTGAATAATCAGGATCCTCGACATGTTTGGAAATTTTGTTAGGAATGGTATAGTTATATTTGAGTTGCTTAGGACTAAAGGTCTCGGTTTGCCTGTTTTAAAGAAATTTTTATTAAATTAAAATGTGTTTTTTGTTTGCGAGATAACGGTGAATAGCACTTAGGCACCTAGGACAGTTTTTACTTTTAAATTGTTATTAGCAGACATGTGCCGACTTGTAACTTTTTGGTGAAGTTAAAGCTGCAGTGGGATTCGTGTCTGTAGTGTAGAATTAAAAAGGCGGATTTATATTTGAGGTGATGTTATCAACGGACTGTGAAACGGGGTGAATAGAAACACTGGGGTGCATTGAAACAAAATTTGAAACAAATCCCTAGCTTGCGCTTTTAGTTGAAAAACAATAACATTAGATTAGAACTTCTATTTATAAGCTGTTTCAACTTGCCTACCTAAAACTGAATTTCAATACAGTGTTTATCCTGAAAATTTTGTTCTAAAATTCTGTTTTTATTCATCTAGTGCTCCTATTCTCTCTGTTTTACGTGACACGTTTTATGTTTTGGTTAAACACTGTCAGTTAAGGATTTGTTTAAAATTTGGTTTCAATTCTCCCCATTTCACAGTCCGTCAATAACATCACCTCAAATGTAAATCCGCCTTTTTAATTCTACACTACAGACACGAATCCCACTATAGCTTTAACTTTACCAAAAAGTTACAAGTCGGCACATGTATTGTGATATCGCCTCTACGCCCAGAGTAGTAAACGCGTGCGCAGAGTTCCCGCGTTTTTACTGTCGGACTTTAAGCGGAAACCCTATCATGTTATTGAACGCGTCACCGTAGCCAAGTCCAATGTACTTATGGACCTAAACTTCAAATAAATCGGTTACATTTATCTTGAGAAACAACCGCATGAAAAATCTGATTTTATCAAGTTTGAGGGCTTTAAAATAATGTTTCCAATGTGCATGTTGTCTTGAAAGTCACATTTACGAGTAGTTTAAAGCGTATTTTCTTTTCGTAGATAAGCACTGGGGACGCACGTTAAATGATCTCTGAGAAAAAACGTAACTCTAAACACGCTGCACGCAGTTCGAACGCCATCCAGGTGGCCGCCTTAACGGTGAAACTTGTAAAAGAGATGGCGGTCCCGAGGCTGTTAGCTACCACGTAAGATGACTTGTCGTTGACGTCACAATACTTACAATGTTGCTGGAGGGTTTCTGAGATCTGTTCAGGTTACTCTCACACCTGAAATACACTGGATACGAATATGCGATATAGAGTAATGCGGTTGTCTGGAGAAGTCAAGACGCCTGAAATGAATCACTAGTGAAACTCGTAATGCAATTGACTCGACTGTATTTAGGTTAAAATGCACACAAATTAAACACAAAATTCCACATCGAACGTGAACGGGCCTGACACTGTAGATGGTCAGTAGCTAAAACTGCAAAATGCCCGTCAGCGTCGAAATATACTTCAAGGTGGTATGTGCGGTACGAAAGTAAGAAAATAGCAAAATAAAGGTTCCGGGAGTTACATTGCCTATTGCAGTGACTGAAGTGATTGGTGAGGCAAGTTAAAGTCGCCCGCACAGCGGACGCGAACCGTACCTTACACCCATCCACTAGTGGTTCCACTGACTTGCCGAGCCTGTCCGCGGACCAAGGCAAGCCGAGAGTACGCGCGCTAACACGCGAGGAAAATTTGTGCATGACAACAATAAGAATACTTACTAGCACAACTGAATAGAAATGATTGAATTACATGTGAATTTTAATATATGTCTTATAAATTATGCGAACTATGAACTACATGAAAACTGCCGAAAGAGAAAAATTTACCAGACACACTTTGAGCCATAATTTCAAAACACTTAACGTACTATTAGCACGGCTGGATCAGCAAGAAACACGGGCATTTTAAATAGGAAGAATACTAAAGTATAAGATGCCTGGCGAGGTTGGCAATGCAAGCCGGCACTTCACTGTGTCATCTTTGGGCTTGACCTGACCACTGAGTTGAATTTATTGAGCACAATACCTGCTCTTCGCATACAAAAAAACTGTGAAAAATTATGGCATGAATTTTTGTGACATCGGCACGTCTCTTTAATACACTATTAAAAAACCAAGTGTTCCGTTACCCACATCTCATGGTTGCGATTTTGCGTTACTTTGCAAACGACCAATGGCCGGTGGTATGGGACAGACTGTGGACACTGGACACTCGGGCGAAGCTGAGCTCCCGAGATGATTGGAAATTACTCATTAGACGCATATAGGACATCTGTTGCTCTGTGCTCGGGCTCGACGGCACTGTTTGATTCGTTCACAGGTGTAACCCTGGGTGCATCTGTACACTGGGTAGGCGTACCTCTGTAAGGGGTCGCTTGATTTGGAAGGAAGGGGGGATTTCGGGAATCGTGACAAGAAGCTACGTTCGCCGCTCAGGCGAACATCGAGAACACATTGCGTTCAGGGACGTTATTCGTGTTGTTCTTACTACAAAAAAAACCTGTACATCAGCATGAAGTAGGTTGTCTTAAGAATGTTAATAGCATTGTGTTCCAATGTGGGAAAAACTAAAATCAGCGTGAATAAACGTTGTAGCAATTTTAAGAAGACATTATGAAGCAATTTTTGATTTGATTTGTTACATTTTTTTCTCGATGAGTAACTTTTTAAGATTCTTTGTCGACGTGTGCGTTGCTTTGAACTTCCCGCGTTGCTCATTATAACATCCATGGAACTCATTCCCCGTGCACTCCCTTTATTACTCCTCTCCTTTCCACGATTTTTCTCCGTTCTGCGCATGTGTTGATATAACCCCGCCTGAGTCTAGTTTCGCGATGTCGCTGAATTTGAAACGTACTTGATCGTGGGTCCTCACCGAAATCGGTATGGAATTTTGTGTTAACTTTTTGCCTGTTTTCATAATGAGGGGCACATTATGGCACCTGTATCTTATTTAGTGTAAGCTCTTTCCATAATCTGTGTATTGGTTTTCCATTTATTAAAATTTGTATTTTATTACTAGAATTACACTGTAATTATTAATAGTTTCCTGTTTGTGCATAATTTTCAGGAGGGAATGAAATATTTCAATTCAATTGGAGGGAGGGAGTGTTACGACAACAAACCAAGTAACGGAACAAAATAAAAATAAACTAATTAGTAATCAGAACACATAAGTAAACACCATTTTACATTAAAACACATTCCAATTTTAAAATGTCATAATAATTTAATTAGAGTTTTGAGTTTTTGATTTTGAAATATTTAGTAGCAGACGTCTTAACTACGAATTTCTTAACGTCTACACGGGTTGTAGCATATTTAGACAAAATACTGGTAAGTTTCGCCCTCGCTCCTGATATCCCTGTCCAGCTGATTTCACATCTAATGCGTTTATACACGTACTCGTATCCCAGCAAGAAAGCAGTAATCCCGATATCGATTCACGTATAGCGAATTTTTCTGACAAATATTCAGACATTTAAATAGATAAGAAAAGGTCAATGTGACTTGTTGCCATATCGGTTCAGAGTGACGGATGATATTCCAGTGTGGCAATTAGCGCGAGGGTGACTCATTAGGTTGCCATATAAAGCTATCCTACTCCAACTGTTAACAGATACTATAACGAGACTGCTGGAGACCACAATACTTGATACTGCAGAGCATGCTGAGTAAGAGAGACGTACTGACCCAGCTGAAGCCGATGACACCCAGACTGTCTGCGATGATGTCCCCCACGATAGCGGGGAAGGAATTGGCAGCAGGAAAGTAGGCGTGGAACTGTGGTGAGTGCCAGTGCGTCATCTGTAACACACACAGACTAGTCAGCTGTTTGGTATTGCAGTGAATGTTTGCTGCACAACGAGAAACTTCAAGGGACTGCACACAAGGCAGACCGAAATACAAAAAATTAATACGAAACTTTGATGGTAACTCACTATCCATATCGAGTGGGGCAATACTCAGTTCTAAAGCTCATCAAAAATGATCATTTACTTAAAATGTTGAGTTTATTTACACAACTCATTTAATGTGTGGGTTGCTATATTGGGATGAAATAAATTACACTTAAATGAATGTTTCCTCGTAGAGTGAGTATATAGGAATACTGCTAATCGGGCTACACATAAGCAAAATCCTGAGACAAATATATTTTGTTATGTCTACGATAACATGGTTCCTAAAATGTTCAATATGGAGGACGTGTTTATGTTTATTTACAGCCCATGGCCTTAGAGAAATTCTAAGACCATAGTACAACCAATGTTTACGTTTGTATTAGTTTACTCTTTATGTGAAACTTTCCTAATCCGTAGAATCACTCTCGGCTGTATGCCATGCGACTACGGCTTCAACGGCTTCCTTTATGCGTAAAGCTATAAAATTTTTCTGTCATAGTTACTAGCAATAAGGGTTTCTACAAGCCAAATAGCAGGCTAGTAATTTATTCAGCAGATAGCCACAATTGTCTATACTAAAATTGTTAATATGTTATAAACAGGGGGTGGCCATGCCGTATATGTGTCGCCATTAAAAGCAAATTTTATTATTTACTCTCATACACTTTTACATCAACTTACACAAACATTAAAACCTCTTTACATTACTATTCTTTTCGACCTCTCTGTTCATGCCAAACTTACTCTACCTAATTCCTCTCGTGCAACACATCTTCCCTTCTTTAGCAACAATACTCTTGTTCTCTACAGAAGTGCACCTATACCACATACCAATTGGAAAACTCATACCCCTTCCCTAATTACAACTTAATTACAGATTAAGTTTGTCTCTCGGCTTCACTTCTCTGCCACTTCTTGCCTATACTCGTGACCGTACACTTTCCACACCCTGTTTATTTATCACATCTGTCCACTCCTTCACTTCTTCTTCTGTTCTCCTACAGTATTTTGGTTCTACCAACTTCTGCTTGTCTTTCTCTTTTACCAACTGTTGGGGACTCCCCTCACTGTATCTGGACTGTCTCTCCCTTTCGCTGCTGTTGACTTGGAACTTCCACTCGCAGTATTTGGATTGGCCATCCACCTCACTGTTGGAATGACTCTGCCCTTTACTGCTGTTGGATTGGCTCTCCACTGTTAACCTTTTTCCATTCTCATTGGCAGATCGTTGTTGATCTGATTCGGTAGCAATTTTTTTTGAACAACTTTAAGTTGGAAACTGTTTCTCCTTATCATTCTTCCCTCCACAGAAATAAGATATGAGCGTGGATTACCAGCTGTTGAATATACAGTACCATATCTATGTAAGTCTGTGAGCCACACTGTGTCTCGAGCCTGTATTGGGAGGCATTCTTGAACTTTATTGGACCTGTCGAAATTGCTCTTTTGGTGATGTCTTTTGATGTATCAATTGAAACTCTTCCCTACTCACTGTATTTTGTCACAAATTCCTGCGTAACACTGGTAGGGTATCACGGAGTGACCACCCCATTAACAGCTGTGCTGGACTATATTTAAGGTCAGCTGGTGGTGGGTTCCTGTATGCCAGCAATCCCAATGATGTTTTTCACAATATTTACTGCAGCTTCTACTTCCTGGTTTCTCTGTGGATATCGAGGACTGCTAGTGACATGAGTAAAACCATACTCCTTAGCAAAGTCTTTGAAAGCTTGAGAGGCATACTGGGACCTGTTGTCTGATCTTAATTCTCGTGGAATCCCTTGGTGTGAGAAATCAGCTTTACATTTTGCGATTGTAGCTGCTGATGAGATATTTGGCATTTAAAATATCTCCGGGTACCTCGAGTAGTAGTGTACCGGAATGAGATAGCGTTTCCAATTTCCGTTCTGCCAAATATGTACGAACAACTTCCAAGGCACTTGTGGTAAGAGTGACGAAATCAAAGGTTCTGGTCGGTTTGGCTGTTCCTTGATGCAAGTTATACAGTTGGCAATACCTGATTTTATATCGTTCGTTATTACAGGCCACCGCACTGCACTCCTGGCTCTTGCTATTAATTTTTTTTGTTTCCCAGATGTCCTAAATGGATCCGTGTCAGCATTTCCCGGCGCAATGCTGCAGGTATAACTATGGCAATCCCTTTCATTAAAATTCCTCCCGTCGCAGATGGTTCCCCTTGAATTGCCCAGTATGCTCGACAATGTATAGGCACTTCGGTAGTCTTTCGAGGTCATCCCTCCCGAACAAGTTTCATTAGTAATTGACAGGTCGAGTCTGCAGACTGAGCTTGTCGCACTTCCTCTTTTCTTGCATCCGATGCGGGAAACATAGCAATAAATTGTGACTCAAACTGCTCAACCTCGTCCACTGATAGGTCCTTCTCACTGCCGGAGGATGTAATCGGTGCTCTGGACAATGCATCTGGTGTGTAGACCGTTTTCCTGCCACATGTTGTATCTTGTATGAATACCTCATCAATCTTATCCTGTATCTCTGTAATCTGGGAGATAGTTCATCTATGTTTTTCCTTCCTAATATCGAAACTAGTGGTTGATGATCGGTGCATAGAAGATTATGTCTCCCCAGAATATACATAGAAAATCTGATGCATGCCCACGTCAATGATAGGGCTTCTTTCTCAATTTGAGTATGTTTCTGTTCTGCAATTGAAAGCGACCTTGATGCATAGACTACTGTTCGCCAAATGTTGTTGTCTGTTTGTTCGAGGACAGCCCCAATCCCATAAGATGATGCACCTGCCCCAATCCAACATTCTTTATTTGGATCGTAGTGTAGAAGTAGTGGTGCTGTGCATAATAGGGTTTTCAGATACTTGAAGGATGCTTCCGGTTGTGATCTCCACACGAATATACGATCCTGTTTTAGTAAGTTGAGTATTGGTTCTCTAACTTGAGCCAGGTTCGGGACAAACTTCCCAACGTAATTTACCGTACCTAACAGCCGTCTCACATCTGATACAGACTGAGAGGGTGGCATGTTTTGAATTCCGCCTATCTTTTCTGGGTCTACTTCTATTCCTTTATCAGTCACTATATGACCCAGAAATTTCACTCTTCGGACAGAAAACAGACATTTATCATTCAATGTGATGCCAGCTACCTTAATTTTTTCCAAGACCCTTTCCAGGTTTTCAAGATGGGTTTGTTCATTTTCTCCTAACACCCACACATCATCCATGTGACATATCACACCCGGCATATCTGCAAAAATTCGAGACATTTCTCGAATTGCAGCCTATTGAAACAATACCTACCAAAGGGTGTGATAAATGTTGTTAGAAGTCTCGGCTCCTTTACTAAGGACACCTGCCAATATCCTGAATTAGCATCTAATTTGGAAAAGATTGTAGCATTTTGAAGTTGTGCCAAGGACTCTTCTACTGAAGGGATAATCATGTGTTCTGTTTGCACACAGTTGTTAAGAGCAGTTAAGTCAATACACAGCCTGATTTTCCCATTGACCTTAGGAACTATTACAATCCCTGAGCACCATTATGTAGAGGATTTTACAGGTGAGATGACCCCCAACTTTAGCAACCAATTTGTTCTTGTTCCAATTTTGGTTTTAAAGCTATGGCTACCCTTCTCGGGCAGGTTATTCTCACAGGTGTTGACTCATTTTTCAATTTTATTTTATATGACATCTTCATCAGTCCTAATCAAGTGAACAATGTTGGATATTTCTCTCTTGGGTTAAATGGCAAATAGCATTCTACTGCTGCTACCCACCAGAGAATTCCCAACGCCTCTACTGCCGGCCGCCCAAGATCTGGTTCTTTTAGACCTTTAATTACATATACTTCCTGAACAATGATATTTCCTTCCCACGCTAAGTTAGTTTTGAATTTTCCCAACGTATTTAGCTGTGTACTGCACTGTCCTTTTAACTGCATATTCGTAAAGTTCCTTTCTATAGCTAACCCTGTCGCCTGTGTAAGGGTGGTAAAACTTTCTTCAGGTAGCACTGTGACATCTGCTCCAGTATCTATTTTGAAATTGGCATCAACTCCTCCTATTCTAATTATTGCTCTCCACTGGGGACTTAATTTCTCTATTGAACTTACTGACGCCAGAAACATTTCTGCATCAGTTTTTTGTGTTTCCCCATGAATTTCTGATATCTGCTGACTCATTCCTCTCCGTACCCGACATACTTTTGCGAAATGGCCTATTTGACTGTATACTCTGCACTTTTCCTGTATGGCGGGACATTTTTCTCTGTGACTTCTGTCGAATGGATGTCCGCATAGATAACACTCTCTCCGAATAGCAGAGTTGTGATCATTGTATATTGTTTCCTGAGGCATTTTTTTACTGTGTTGGTTTTGGTTTTCCTGCCTTGTTTTGGCACTAATTCTATCAATGTTATTTCCTACTATTTGTTCTGCGGCCACTTTTTGTATTACTTCTTGTTGTTTTCTCACTGCCTCAGTTTGCCTGGCCTTCGCAACTGCACTTTATAACGTCAAATTAGCATCTAATTGTAACATTTCTGATAGTTTCTCGTAGGCCAACCACAAACCTGTCACTCACAAGTTCATCTCGCAAAGTCTTAAACTCGCAATATTCCACCAACGAGTGTAGTGCGGTTACGAATGTATCTACCGATTCACCCACTATTTGCGACGGCTGATTGAGTCTAGCACGTTCAAAAATAACATTCCTTCTTAGAATAAAATATGATTCTAAATTCTTTATAACAATATCATAAGATTTTATATCCTCCTGTGAGAGGTTAAATGATCTTATAAAATCCTCTGCCTCTTGTCCCATTACATTAATCAAAGCACTAACCTGTATTTCTTTGTCTCTTTCCGCTAACCCACTCGCCAACCTGTATCGCTGAAATAGTTTGAACCAGGTTGACCAATCCTCTGATTTTCTAAAATGAAAGCTGTCTGGTGGCTGAACGAAACTAGTAGGTGTGTTTTTCAACATATTTCGTATCCTCGTTTTTATCTATTTTAACACAACCACGGTCTCGAAGAATTCAGTTAATTAGTTTTATTTAAACCACTTCTGACACCATGTGTCGCCATTAAAAGCAAACTTTATTAATTACTCTCATACACTTTTTACATCAACTTACACAAACATTAAGCCTCTTTACATTCCTATTCTTTTCGATCTCTCTGTTCATACTAACCTTACTGTACCTAATTCCTCTCGTGCAACACAGTATACTGCACAGGCAAACATTTTAATTCAGTGTATTTGTGCCCTTGTTTGTCGAACAATTATACACGTTATCGCTGTAGCCCAAAAACATTGTTTCCGCCATAAGAGACAATGAATTTTACATGAATTTGGAAGAGAAATAGAGTAAAAATAATCTATCAAATGGCAGATGCAGTGTTTATCTTAGTCTACATTGCTTGTTGATTTTATTTTTATTTTAGAGTGCTTATTAACGTCCCCCGGTTTTATGCACTTGTCAGGCTTAGTGAGGGGCGGCTTACAAACTAACTTAACCTAAGAAAACGACATACACGTTATTACCTGTACCGGCATTCGAACACAGGACCACGCTACGGAGGCCTGCTACATTTCTTGTAGAACAGCATTTTGTAATAAAATATGAACCTAATAATACAACTGCGTTTTGAAAAACATTTTCGGAAGTACCGATATTGCATACTGTTTGTGCAGGGAAACCCCTGTTGAGCTAACAGTGCTAGTTTCCGCCATTTATTGAAAATTTTGTGTGCAAATTTGTTCGTTTTATTGTAATAATCAAGTAGTTTCTCATCGTGAGTGCTTAAATAATACAGGGTGTTACAAAACGGTACGGCCAAACTTTCAGGAAACACACACAAAGTAAGAAAATATGTGATATGGACATATGTCCGGAAACGCTTAGTTACCATGGTAGAGCTCAGTTCCTTACATCTCGTTAAATGTCATCGTAAATAACACTTGGTACAGAAAATGTCCAAAATACCCAATATATTGGTTGTTTACAATGTACTTTACTTCCTAGGTTCACCGCCAGTCCATCATTTCATGTGAGTTGAAGAGACGCAATGCAGTCACGATTACCTTCCGTCACGTCGCCCACCTGGCGGTGATCCTAGGAAGTAACGTACATTCCATTGGGTAATTTGAACAATGTCTGTATGAAATGTTTTTTTACGATGACATGTAACGAGAGGTAATGGAATGGGCCCTACCATGAACACTAAGCGTTTCCGACCGATTTTGCTATGAGACTTACGCCTTAAAGTTCTGTCGTTCCTAGGAGAGAAGACAGGTGTCAGAGGACGACGAATACGTGTCAAGGATCCGGAGTAAAATTGGCCCAAGATGTCGTGCCGTCCAGAGCAGCATTGTCTTAGTGGTACGCTAAGACGGCGATGTTTCTGAATACGGGGTCAGCAAGGACGTAGCTACGTGGACAACGGCTCAAGCTAGGGTGGTCTATCGAGTTCGAGACTCGGAGGCGGCAAGTGTAGGATCGTCGGCCACAGGACGACCTGCGGCGGGATGCCAGGTACCTGTTGGATAAATATAAGTCCCTGTTGCCGGGCATGTACAACTGAAATATGAATCGGTCGAGAATACTTAGGTACAGAGTGCGTTTTACAATGGTGGTTTTAACTTGCATCTTTAAATTGTTTTGATTGTTAAATTATTAGTATGAAAAGTAATAACATTGTAGCCGCTCGGTTGAGTTACTTGAGTGAATAAACAAATATATTAAGTAATGTGTGCCTTTAATTTAACTGTCATTGATCATCGGCGAGCAGTGCAACATGTTCCTAAAACATAGAATTACCGAAAATCTTTTCCTCGTGGGAAAACGTATATTATGGAAAGGCTATGAAACTTAAGGAAACAGTCACCAAACTTACGAAGCAACAGGGAGCCACAAATTTGAGGTGGCCTACCCGACGAGGCGTAGAGAAAGTCATCTCACATTTCTTTGTTAATATTCGTCAGCTCATGCCTGAAGAGCGCTGAAGTAATAACATTAACGACTTTTCTCTACGAGGAAGTTCATATTATTTGTATGGCAGTTGCACTGTGCGCACATTTGAACAGACATGTCTAAACTTACACTTTGTTTGCAATGATTATTTTGAAGTTAACTAAATTTATTTGAACAGGGAAATTTTGAGTAAAAAGTCAGCGACGGAGAAGTAAATTGATTCGATGCCGACTGAAAGTGTTCTAGGAAAACGACGTAAGGTCGCAGCACAGAATGAGCAGCTCGGATCGACAGGCGATTGCACAATTGAAATCTTCGTCAGTGTTGCGTTTTAAACTCTCTGGTACCCATGCCTCGAAACACTCAAGACAGCTCACCTTAGCACACTGAAGTGATTAGAAAACTGATAAATTTATTTCGATGTTTTCCTATCTGTAATAATTCTATTAACACTTTGAGTGCTATAGATGTATTCAGTGTTGGACGTAGCAGTACAAGTTGATGTTTGTTTCTTATTGTTCATACTTACTTCCTAAACTCAGACATATCGCACGGAGACATGCGACGTGATACCAAGTGTGTAGTAATAAGTACGTACCTCATTGCTTGTTTGTTGTACAAGTATAGATATTTCCTACTCCGCCGAGATTATTGGTTCTTGCTGTGCTCGTTGAGTGTACATATGGCAAATGTCAGCGTGTTCTGCAACCATTTTTCACACAACGCCACTCTTTCCCAGCATTCTAATTATTGAATCTAGCACATATGTGGTGGTGAAATAACAAATTCTGCAAACTACAGGCAAGTGTATGGAAAAAAAAGGGGGGGGGGGGAATTACTCGTTTATTAAGTGCAACCCACCCTCTCCTGGGTGTACCCATGAATATACTGCTGGTAGTTGGTATGTTTGCAGAATCACATGAACTGGCTTAGTCGATAACCAGGTATTTATAAACGCCTGTCAGTTATTTAGGGTTCTAATATCACGAGAATTCAAACAGGCAACGTATTTGATATCTTGGTTGGACAAACATGTGACGAACCCAACCGATATTTGAAACTTAATTTTATTCATATTTTAAGATATTAATATTTTTATATTTCTTAATTTAATATTTCAAAACAGTGCTATCATTTTAACTTAGTTTTGTCTATGCATACCGTTACTATTTATATTTTTGTCGCGTTTATTCTGCAAACGGCAGTTTATCCTGTCCTCGATCAGTGCAGCCGCAAGTTTATTGAGAGGCTGCTCTCGTTACTTATTGGATAATTGAAAACTATACTCGAGTTACTGTTTTAACGCTTTTAGAGTAAAGTTTGTCCTATCCAGACTTAAGTACATTTCAGTGGTAAGCAGAGAGGTATTTAATATCACGAGATTAAGATTGTTAACAAACCATTATTTAACGCTCGTTAAATTTGTATACATGCGCAAGGAACACACACTTTCAGCTATGTCGCTTTGACCTTAACAATTCGGTACTTTTATTAGAAACATAATTTTCGGGCCTATCAAAATAAAAACAACATAATGCTTTGTTTCGACAGCATATGTGGATAAAGAACAACAGAATAAAAAAATAGAGAACCATGGGTTGTTGGATTTTAAGCGATACCTCCCACATATAAAAACTATTAAGTCACTGCTTGAAATATCACCGGAAAAAATAATATTAAATCCCTGCATGTCAACTGACTGGCTGGCACATAGAAGTGATACAGCATTACATATGGCATTCAGCTCCACCCTTAACGCTCCATCGTTGTTGCTCATTCACACACACACACACACACACAGAGCATATGGAACTTCCTTATTGTAAGAACCTAACAGCAGCTGTATTATGTTAGTAAGGAAGAGTATAATTAGTTGGCAAGACTCACCCCAGGCATGATGACAGTCTCAATATCAGCCAGCACACTCTGCCAAGATTCTGGTTGGACAGGAGCGTCCTCTGGTACAAGATGCTTCAAGTATCCTGGATCCACTGACGGCAACACTGGCCTGTAACAAACAATCCTCAGTACTCCCAGTGGCCTGTGTTACAAGGGTAGCGGTGCTAAGCGATGACTATACACGAGTCTGTGTGGTCTTGTGTCATCATTGTACTGATACTTGCTAGTTGCGTGCTAGAGACGAGGGACATATTATACAATATCTGGACCACAGTAACATGAGATCACTCTACTGGATTATTACTCCTAGTGGACTGTGTTACAAGGGTAGCGGTGCTTAGCGATGACTATACACGACTCTGCGTGGTCTTGTGTCATCATTATACTGATACTAGCTAGTTGCGTGCTATAGACGAG
>PNEQ01064267.1:8591-32701 GCA_003012365.1 Medauroidea extradentata | reverse complement strand
GTATTTTAACCATATTGGCTTCGAAAAAAGCGTATAAATAAATTGACGTTTTCAGCGTTTATTTATCGATCACGCACTCTTAAAACCCTAAAAAAAAAATGAGTAGTGATTTTTCATTATGAATGAATTCAGAAGTGCTCACTTTTATCATGAATAGCCTAGTCTACACGAAGGAAGGAAGAAAGTTAAATAAAAGCTTGTAATGAACGCACGTCGTAGAGGCGATGAAAGAACGTGATAGCTGTAAGCGGAGAAAACAACTTCCTGACTCTAGGGCGGTAGAAGCGAGCGACATGATTGACGGGTGAAGAGAGACGAGAAGAGGTTGAGTCAGTCTCGACAGGTGTAGAAGCTCGAGGGCGATCGTCAGTATGCGTGTAATCCGGCTGCTGCGGCATAACGATAGCTTCCTGATCACACGAGCCGACACCGCCCGAGGCGACACAGCCCTGCCTCGGTGACGTCATCGCGCGCTTCTGTTCCACCTCCATCCATGCGACGCAAACAAAAAATTATCGTACATACACAACTTTATCGTACATGCACAATATTTATCGTACATGCGCGGAATTTATCGTACATGTACGAACTTTAACGTGCGTGCACAATAATTACCGTACGTGTATAATAATTGTGAACTTCGCAGTTGGTGTGCAAATTGGACATGCATGCGATAGTACGTACACACCAGATAAATTGGTGCCAATAGTGATAAAATCAACTTGATTTCTGATTTTATTTAAACATTTTGTTTCCTGATTTTAATTGAAGCAATACCTCTACAGAAGATGTGAATGATCTAGAAAACTCTCTCCGCATAAACTTCTCCAATTATAAATTTTAGGAAAAAATATGGATACTATTATATAGGTTGTCAAGGAATTTCATACTAATAAAATAAAAAAAACTGAATACTACGTTAAATAACAAATTCCTTGTGTTTAACTGATAAGGAGGTATACCGAATCTATACACAATGAATGTTTTAACACAATTTTAGTTCACTGAATTCAGACACTAGCAAAAAAAGTGTAAAAAAAAGCGAAGACCACTATGTGCGACACGTACACTACGATAAAATAAGCCAATTTCCAATTAGTTAAATTTTTTAGCATGTGGAACATGCCATATTGGTTATCGGTATCAGTTGGTTACGCAGGATAAATAATTTTCTCGTATCACCGTATACAAAATAGGCACAATATTGGTACATTTAAATATCACACACAGAGAGGTGAATGAAGGTACGACAGCTAACATTAGCCCTGAAAACATTTATTAAAATTCAAAAGAATGAGAAAGACAATACAGAAAAAAGGGAGATCATATAAAACGTTTCCTCATCTTTCAGAGGAATTTTTTTTTTTTTTTGCTAATGTGACGTATACCTTCAACGAAATCCTTAGCGCCGAAATTAAGGTTGCAAAATAAAGCCCAAATAAAAAGTTCGTCAGAAACTCATTAAAACAGTAAATTTTAAATTCTGATTCTGATCAAAATGAATTAATGCTAAACAGTTTAATTAATAATTTTAGATACATCAAAGAAAATACGCAAAATTGGCGTCAACAAAATTTTATATAAATCCTCGAACGGTTTTTCTTCATTCAGTTGTGTGATTTTAACCTTACCTTGTAGGATTTTGAATCGTGATGTGAATCGTGAACTATGATATTTGTAGCTCTTCGTATTCTTAGAAAACCACATAAAAAACCATTAACGTAATGAATTTAAAAAAATCACGTTGAAACTACATCTAACGGGTTACTGCTTTATATAGGCTATATAAAGCAATCGTGACAACTATTTTAAATTGCTTAGAAAATATCTAAACGCCAGCAATTATTTTAATACGAAAATAATTTGTAATGTATTTTACACACGTAAAGCAACCCGCGACATGAAATTTCAATGAATTTTTTATTTAATTATGTTTATTGGTTTTTACGACGTATATGATTGTTTACGAAACAAACACTATTTCGTACACATATACAGTGTTAAGATTTTTTTTTCCCCATTTTGACGCCTTTAAGAGTAAGAGATAGTCACCGTCTTCAATTTTTGCATTGTATGTCATAACTTTTCTTCATGTAACTTGAACTTAACTGCAGAATAGAATACATATTGATGCAATTTTTGACATCATAAATATTTATTTTCCGTTACAGTTGTTACGGATCGAACTGCAGTTAGAAAAGTAATAAGAATTTCCTAAACTGCAAATCGATCTGGAACAACTGTAACGGAAAACAGATTTATGGGTGTATTGTATTCCGTAGTTAGGTTCAAGTTCCCAAAATGTACCCAGAAGAAAAGTTATGACACTGAAGTTAGATATTATGAGCAATAAGCTAAAATATTTAAACACAACAACAGTCACTTTGTATTTTTTAATTGCCATAAATGAAGTAAATTATCATTTTCAGATTTTTTTAAGTGCAAAGGAATATCACTGTGCGGTTTTAAATATGTCAGCGTATGGCCCATAATATCTCATTTCGGTGTAAATTATTAAATTCGATTAAGACACTTGGTTTTTGTTATTATCATGTTCCCTTAACTTGCAGATTTTGACTTTGTCATGTCGCTACGGGAAAACTATGAGAGTTAACAAATGTTTGCAAGTGGAAATGTAGTCACAAGTAACGTCTATATTCCGTGCAAACATAATATTATGAATTTTTGCAACGGAAACGCCCTTGGGGCCTCACTACCAGCACTTCAAACACGTTGCAGCGAGTGACGACTATTCTGTTTAGACGAAACTATTTAACGTGCATTATCTACGAAAAGAACGCAACACTTCAAACTATGTCGCTATAGCTTTTAAAATTAGGTACGTTTATTAGAAACATCATTTTCGGACCCCTCAAAATGGCCAAAAATAGCTTTTTCAGTATATGGAAAAATAACAACCGAATTCGAAACACAACTATAGAAACAAGCGTTAGACTTTGAACTCTGCTGCCCACAAATAAAATATTGTGGTCACTGCTTAAAGTTCTATAGCAAA
This sequence comes from Medauroidea extradentata, assembly GCA_003012365.1. Classification (NCBI taxonomy): domain Eukaryota; kingdom Metazoa; phylum Arthropoda; class Insecta; order Phasmatodea; family Phasmatidae; genus Medauroidea; species Medauroidea extradentata. Next base: position 29,685 of record PNEQ01064267.1, on the reverse strand, counting down.
AAGGATGATAGTAAAGCACTGCACTCCAGCTGAGTGGCTTGCACGGAGAGGCGATAATACATTACATAAGACGGTCAACGACAACCTTACCGCTTCTGCCTTACACACACAAACACAGCCGGTCTCGGGAGGCCACTTGAGTGTGTTCAAGTGCGATAAAATCATAATTTTATATTTTTATGAAATGTTAGTTTTGTACACGATACTTGTGGGTACATTTTACTCGTACGAAATAATTTAGCTCTCACAGTTTTCTCATAACGGGGTGTCAAAGTCTAAATTGGCTTGTTACGCTGCCATGCAAATAGTGAAAACCGACCGACCCACTTAAACAAAATGATTCAATGTGAATTTACATCCCAGGAACTATGCAATGAAACCTTAAAAAACTCACAACGTAATATTTTGAATTTAAATAAAATCGCAAAATTACAAAATAAGTTGGAAATTAAGCAATTTTTTTAAATGCGAAAATAGTTCGCGGAATTTCTTTAAATGGTTTATTACGTAGCCCATAGTATGTTGTTTCACTGTGAATTATTTCACGTACGTAAGTCAAATGGTTGTCACTATTTGCATGGCAGTATAACATGCAAATTTTGAATTTGACGCACTATTATGAGAAAACTACGCCAGCTAAAATTATTTCACAAAAGGATACTACACTCACAAGTATCGTCTACAAAACTAACACTGTTTCACATAGATATAAATGTATGACTTTATCGCACTTGAACAATCTTAACGCGACCCAAGCGCTTGGGCGAGACATATTTGTGGGTTCTGTACTACGAGGGTCGGCTGACTGATCACACTAGGCGACAATCTCGCACGACCCTAGGGGAGGCGGTCAATTATTCATCCCGGCGGGTAGATAAGACCTACCCGCTCTACCCTGACCCAGGCACCCACGACCCCGTCAACTACTTGGCAGGAGGCGATCGATGTCTGCTGACCGTCTAGACGGCGAGATGGGCCAGCGACGCACCGACAAGCCTAGATCTAACCACAACTGCAACATCCTCCTTTCCTGCACATATTACCAAAGTTTATAGCAGAAAGTGGGATGCATATTTGACTAACGAGCAGGTCGGTAGCCAATGGCTTTTTCCTTGGTGAACGGACCTACACAAGAAGATGTAACTATAGTACCTATCCAATGTAACTTAGCCTCAAGATCATGACTTATCCTAAAACATGTAGACTGGAAAACAAAGATTTCTTTCGCAATCTGTAGTTGAGCTGTTGGCCGCGGGCACTTCAAGCTGAACGCCACATAACGCATAAAAAAAACTGCACATTAAAGGACGTATAGTCAGACTCATGATAGAATTCCATTTTTCGACAGTTGTGGTGACATATTTTTAAGAGGAGTCCTCGACTGGCGCATCACGCGTATTCTTTTTTTTTTTTTTTTTTTTTTTTTTTTTTAACGCGAAACCACTTCACTTATTCATACTATGTTTAGCTACGAAAAGAACACACACTTGAAACTATGCTTCTACGTTCTCAAAAATGCAGCATGCTTGTACAAACATGATTTTCGGGCCTCTCAAAATGACCAAAAACGGTTTTTTTTAAGACTGTTGTAACTCCGAAAATATTACTTGAATTTGTAAAGTGCAAAGCGAGAGGCATGCGTGGTCTTTACTTCATACTATTATAAAATCAAATGTTGTGGATACCGCTTCAAGTCCCGTAGAAAGAAGACTAGAAGGAAAACCTTGCACGCCAGTTTGGCGCTGCGAATAGAGGCGATATGCTTCTCGTCAAGTGTGGGACACTGGCTCTTATCGCTACGCTGTTCTCACGCGTCACAGGTGGAAATTCGACACAGGCGAAGACTCCTCCAACGGTTTCAAAGCAATGTGTTCCCATATCACAGGTGATTTCTGAACAAACTTTAGCTGACTGGCAAACTGCGCAGTATATCAAAATGAAAAGTATTTTCCTGCAGCTCTGTGCATACTGGATAATCTTCAGAACTGTCACAAGCTAATAAATATTACCCAAGACATATTGTGCAATATTGTACAGTCAGGCGAGCGAATTTTTGCACAAACCAAACGAGACGGAGACAAAACTAATTTATAAATGGAAACGCTTTAAAGATTAATGTCAACACAACTGTAAAAAAAAAAAGACAGATTATATGTTATGCGTCCGAGGCCTAGAAGCTCGGAAGCGATATGGACGACACAGCCCGCGCAGTCTTCTCGCCCGAATACTAGCCCATAAGTGGTGATCCTATCATTTTATGACGTAATGTTAACGATAAAGATGTACTGTACACGCCTATACCCTTTCAAACATTTTCGACCATAATTTTCATACCGTAAACTGGGGTAACATTGGCCCTGGGGGGTAATAACTATGTCCCACTCAAAATTTCAGATGTTAGGCCTATGTCGTTGAGTGAAGAACATTAAAAATTTTATCTAACTAGTTCTAATGTATTTTTTAAAGCACCAGACTTAAAACAAATATTTTGAGTGGGACAAAGTTACCCTAAAATGGGTCTAAGTAGCCCAGTTTACGGTACCTTAAAAATTACTGCATAAAAACTCATTCTCGCAGTTTTCAGCCGCTAGGAAATATGCGTTAATATTCAAGTGTTGAGCTGATATGGATACACACGTGTGTGACGATCTTTAAACGTCATTCCTAAGCAAAGATCACTTACGTGCGTTGAGTAATGTTCGAGTTAACCTGGCAACGTCCGAAACTCTGAACATCACTCGGCGGTCTGGGCAAACGGCTACCTTAAGGCCATGATCTTTCATTTATTTCAAACAATTGCAAACACTGTAACTCAAATACTCTTTAACCAAATGCTTTGAAAAAATTTGAGACTGTGTACAGTCATACTATACAGAATTTTGCCACAGCGTTTTTAAAATAATAATGAACCGTTTGCTAGCAAAAATTATTTTGCTAAATTTTGGCTTATTTTGACAAAAAATATGTGATATTTAATGGGCAAAAACCTAAAAATCCGTTTGGTGTATTGCAACAGAAAAATTCAGGAACAAGCGATGATATATAAGTGTTAAAACTGTAAGAATGAATTTTTGATGTATGTATTAATTTGCGTTAAAAAAAATATATTTTCAAAACCACTGCAAAACTAAATAGTGAGGCCTTAAGGCCATGATCTCCCATTTCTAATATTTTCAAGATATTTATTTTTACGCCAAAACGAGAGCATATATCAATAATCTGTTCGGTCGTTTTCTTTACAATGGTCCATGTCGGATGTTTTTTTTTTCAAGGTAATAAATACCGTGGTTTTAGCTACTGATATAATTGAAGAAATTCTGGTTAATTGACTATTTAGTCAAAACCGTATAATTTGCTGTCTTGGAAAAATTAGCAATCACGGCTAAACCTAATTTAAACAAAACTGCCAAACAGATTGTTGATATCTGCTTTCGTTTAAGCTTTTCACTAAAACAGTAGAAACAAACGTCAGTTTTCGTGATATTTTTATATTTGTACCAGATTTTTTTTTGTAATTTTAGACATAAATCATAAATAAATTTTGCTGCTGTACATTTTTCTTTATCTCTCAAAGTTTTTTCGAAGTGCCTCGTAAACGTCAAAAATTGCATTTTACGGATTTATGTACGCCATCATAAACAACCACATACCAAAGTGAAAAAATTTGTAGTGAATGACGATGTCGTAGGCTAGGTTGTCTCCTTTATAAAAAAATATTAATTTTTTTTAATATTTCAATTTTTATTTCAAATTTCGCCAAGAATCGAAATTGGACCGCCTTGGTGGGAGGCGAGAGGTTTAACCCCTCGAGTACTGAGAACCCACGTTATGTTTAAGTATGTGAAATTACAACACATGTTTACAATTTTCGTTCAATTCACCCGGTTGTTGTTGTCTAGCTCTGTGGCAGTCTCACAATCTGCGCGGAAACTAGTATGTTCGCGGCTGCATGTAGCCTTACGTCACAACATACCTTTTTTTGAACACTCATTAAGTCTGTGATGTTTAAAGAGTGCGTGGTAGATAAATAAACGCTGATAACATTAATTGATTTCTACGCTTTATTCGAAGCCAATATGGATAAAATACTCAATGACAATCCTAGATAGTGGTATTTGTCAACTTTAAGAGTAAATATTTATCCAGAATTACTCATTCGTTACGCGTTATCTCTGGCACCGCAGTTAAATGCACGAGGTTCCGGCGACAGAGATTGTGCCTCAGAAGTTCCTAACACTGGAAACTATTTTGTTTAAAACTTCGGCTAAAACTATTGTCTAGGATTGCTATTTTTAAATTTTCGCAAACTGTCTTCAATAAACCCATAGTTATATATTAATACTTTTAGCGTTGAACTGTGTACCACGCCCTCTTTAAGTACCTTCCCTTAAAAATAAAAGTCAAGGGCATTAATCTTTGTGTTTGTGGCAACCTTGAGCTTCGCCGCCGCAGTGCCGCCACTACCTACTCCCGCGGAGAATTTTCCCGCCGAGGCCCTGCGCACGGCTTGTTCCGCGACGAAATTTCCCAAGGGCGCCACCCGTACCGCACGTGTTTGCGCGGGCGAGACAAGATCAATGAAACATTGCGAGGGTAAGGTAAGAGTGCTGATAACGGCGACGCTGCCAGCGCATCTGACTATACTACCGCCTTCATGACCAGGCATGCCAACTTGCGACCTGAACGACAATATTACAAACTAAATAGTGTTTAAGTGCGATTAAATCATAATTTCATAATTTTTATGAAATGTTGTTAATTTTGTAGACGATACTTGTGAGTGCATTTTACTCTTACGAAACAATTTTAGCTCCCATAGTTTTCTCATAACGGAGCGTCAAAGTCAAAATTTGCTAGTTACACTGCCATACAAATAGTGAAAACCAACTGACCTACTTGAATAAAATAATTCACTGTGAACTAACATCCCATGAGCTATACAATAAAACAATAAAAAAGCCCACAACGTATAATTTTGAATATAAAAAAAACTGAACAGTACAGAAAAAAAATTGAAAGTTCAGTAATAATTTTTAAAATACAAAAACAGTTCGGGGGATGTTATCAAATGTTTTATTACGTATCCCATAGCATGATATTTCACTGTGAATTATTTCACGTTCGTAAGTCAATTGGTTTTCACTATTTGCATGGCAGCAGAACATGCCAATTTTGATTTTGACGCACAGTTATGAGAAAACTACGTCAGCTAAAATATTTTCGTAAGAGGAAACTGCACTCACAAGTATCGCCTACAAAACTAACATTATTTCATAAAAATATAAAAGTATGACTTCAACGCACTTGAACACCCTTAAGAGGGCGTATTTTTAACGTACACATAGCAGCCGAGGTAGTAACTAAAGTGTATGGATTGTTTTGAACTCAAAGCTTAACGTCTGAAGTAAGAAGAAAATTAATTTTTAACTACTATTCTAGACAAAAGCATTCCTGAAAAGCACCCACTTCGATCGCGAAGGGACTTAAACCCAGGACACTTTAATGTGACCGACAATACCTGGATATTTTCCCCGCATTGCTGACGGGGAGGGGGAGGAAGGGATGGAGCGAAGTAAGTAAGCTATTAGGGCTGCGCTAACACGCGCCATTCAGTCTCGCAACGCCACTACACGCAACCCTGTATCGTAGTTTTGTTTGTATCCAGTTATTGCATCTTGAGACACGGTAGACTGAAAAAGCCCAACCCTAACGTAAACGAACGCATAAAGACGTATCTCTCAACGAACGCATAAAAAAGGTATCTCTCTAAGAACGTATAAAAAAAGGTATCTCTCAACGAACCCGATAAAATAATGTGAAATTTCCCATACACAATAAGAATTTAAACATTACGGAGTTCCCCGTTCGCGTGTTCCCAAATGCAGAGTAGTTATAAAATGTCGATAACGTCTAATCGCAAAACAGAGAGCACAAGCAGTTATCGGCTAGTAATTCTTTAATTATGCTGAATATAATCCCCGGGCATCGAAAAGTATAAACTTCGTTTCTGATAAGAGTAATGTGCTTTAATTAAAGATCGCTACTTCTGCTAACTATACTATGAAAAAACTAACATGATTTTGCATCGGAGCGAGCAATCAAATTTTAAAGGTAATTAAACTGAACATGAATCGAGAAATGGTAGTAATTATGTCTGGGAGTTAAAGGGGGAGGGTGATTGTTTCGCTTGTGGGGAGAAACGAAAGAAGGTTAGTTTATAATCAGTTACTGATGGCCTTGGTGGTATGATTTGGGGGACTGAGGAGGGACAATTAGGACACTGATTTCCAACTGTAGACAAACACGTGCTTGTGTTAAAGGACAAGTCCCACAATGCAGATTAGCTGCGTGTGTGTGTGTGTATATGTGTGAGGCAGGAACGGTAAGGTTGCCATTAACAGAGGTATGTAATGTATTATCGCCTCTACGTGCAAGCCACTCAGCTGGCGTGCAGATCTTTACTATTATCCTATTTTCTATGGGACTTCAAGCGGCGACCACATTATTTTATTTGTGGCCAGCGTAGTTCAAAGTCTAACGCTTGTTTCTATAGTTGTGTTTTTCGAATCCTGTTGTTATTTTTCCAGATACGACAGTCTGGAAAAGCCGTTTTTGGCCATTTTGAGGGGCCCAAAAATGATGTTTCTAATAACCGAGCCGAATTTTTAAAACTATAGCGACATAGTTTGAAGTGTGTGTTGTTTTCGTAGATATACAAATGTAATGCGAGTTAAATAGTTTCGTAAAAAAAAAAGAATAGCCGTAACTCGTTGCAACGCTTTTGAAGCGCAGGTAGGCAGGCCCCTTAATGCATATGAGACGGGGTATTCTGTTTAATGGCTATACCGTACGCGGAATTACTTTGGACACGTGGGGTGATTTCGGGGAACATTTGTACTATTTTTATTTTCCATAATTATTAACTGTGAGTAAATATGAACTGTATGTCGTGTTAATATTTACTATTCGAAATTTATCGCAAGTAAATTTCTTTATTCAGGACTACCATACATCCGAAAAATAATTTTTCATAATTTCCTTAATTTACCCTCGTGTCCAAAGTGACCCTCCCTTACGATGAATATGAACGACAATTATCGATTCCTCTCATAAATTAGAATTATATACGAACTTTGGAGCAACATACTTTATGATTCGCTAGCAGGAATCACTATTAAAACGGAGAAAAAAAATGTCCGCAGTCCCACTTAAGGATAACACCTGGGGGAAAATTATAAACTATGAATACGTCATCAAACCTTCTTGGTACATATCATAATTATTTTTCCTTCTACATGAATAATTAACAGAACATTACACAACGAAGATATATTGTATTAATGTCTACGTTTCCTATTTAAGTTGTCACCCTACTTCAAGATCTACATATGCACAATTATAATATTTAGGCTGTGGCAAATTACTGCTCAAACACTTTCACGAGTTGGACTTATGCCATACTAAACTCGTCATATCAACTACGCTCGTACTATTACACCGTGTAAATAGGGTATATTTCTTTACGAAGTCGTACCTGGCTAGTTACAGCGGTGGTACCCTTGGTTTGAATCAATCTTGGCACTAATCATGAGTGTTTGCAACGAAAAACTTGCACTCAAATTCACGTCATTCACCATTCCGGTTAAGGGGCCCGCCTCGTGGTACATGTGTTTGTGTGAGTGAGGTATGGTGCTAAGGGCGACGTCGTATGGGCCATACAACGGTGCGTCACCTCTATGCTTAAGGCGTGCAGTCTTCGCGAAAAAAAAATTTCCTATGGGACTTTAAGTGGTGACATTGTTTTATTTACGAAATCACTTTACTTAAGTCCAATGCACTACTCTTAAGTGGTTTCACATGTATTCGGCTAGTATATTTTCCGCTATAGCAGCCTGAAAATCCCGTTTTAACCCTTTTTGACGTGCCCTAAAAGGAGATTTCTAATACGTGTGTTGTCTTGAAAGTACTTAAGGGCAGTCGTCTGAAGTGTTTTCGTAGAGAAACGGCGTGAACATACTTGTATTAGTTTCAGTGTAAAACATTTTCTTCAAACACGCTTCAGTGTGATTTTATGGCAACGAGGCGGGGCCCCTTAAGTCCGAAGTGAATTAAAAAATGGGTTAGTTTAGTCAATTGAAACAGAATTTCGTTACTTTCATTGTAAGACTTCGTAACTCCACTTTTTTTTTTAAAGATTGAACATATGAGTCATTTTAAACCGAAGCGGGTTTTCTCGGGGATAACTCTGGGTAAATGTTTGCTCATAACGTTGAATGTTATAATTTTCTAGAGATGATTTGTAGTTTTTCATACTGACCTTTAAAGACTGTGTAGATTTAAAATAGGGTTTTCAGCGTTTACTTATCTACCATACACTCAACCAGATTGTCTAATACGTTTACACATATCAAAATATTTAAAACACGTAGCACTTACTATTTATTAGAGAAGCAGCGGATAAGTTACGTGTATTGCAGGGTAGCAAATTAACGTGAAGGACATAAAAGATAACATGAGGGAGTCAAAACACCGCATCGCGTCAACTTTTTGAACAGGCATCAACGTCAGTCCGATGTGAACGATACTTGTAAATAGAAAAAAAAACTGGCCTGCAGCTTCAATTCTCTGTAATCACATTTGAAACTCCTCGCCGTTATTAGTCAGCGCGTGCATGAAAAGCCATTTACCTATTGAACTGTTGACACCCGGAATTCAGTTACTCCGATATTGCACGTCCGTGATACATGTGCAAAATGTCGTCCGCTTGAAGGCGACATAATTTTTACCCGCTCATAAAATTAGATCTAATGCTTGTACGCATCAAAAATATTTCGTAGTGCCCCCTTCCCTTCCCAAGGCAAATTTGTAAGAGCACAGACAAACCATGAGAATCATTCAACAGTTGCAGTATTATGTGTAAAGGTACAATTTTTACATTAAGGGCAAACAGAAATTTTCATCACTATGTTTTTATTTCTATATTTCTACCAGATTTGTGAATATTATTTTTAATTTGGTTTTTATAGAGTCTTAGATATTATTGTACTAAAAATTATAAAAATTACTGTTCTCCATTTTTATGGATTTTGTGGTTTAAATCTCTTATTTTTCTAAACACTGTTTTTAATTTTTACTCGAAAGCAAAGCATGCTACCGTCCAACGCTATAGAAATAAACGTCCGCTAATGGAATTTCTACTAGGCGAAAACATCCCATCTGATTATGATGAGTAATTTAGATTTAACCGACGATTGAGTATTCCAGACATTCGCTCGACATCGTATCTGTCAGTACCCCTTTGTTCATTGTACTGATATTTGATTTTGTCTTGCCTCGTTACTGTATAATGTAAACAGGCATCTTTACAGCTGTCAAATTTTAGTGGATTTATTCGAATCAAGAGTATAGAAATGAAGGACTCTTTCCTCCTGCTAAGAGAGGCACATGCTCGATCTTATCAGATAAGCCACACTCCACTCGCCAATTTTTTACTATAGAACGTTCGGGATACAGTGAGCACGTAAGAGGGATTGATCCCTGTCACATCGGTTTTACGGTTTTTCTTATAAATCAGGGAATAAACACATTGTTTTACTTTTTTCACGCTGACAAGGCATAGTTTATTGTTTCAGTCACTTTTTGGAATCCGTATAACATTGCTTCTGTTAATTTTGTGGCCTCTGTAGTCGCTCCCGTAAATAAAGCAATTTTTCCTTTTCAGCTGTTTCCCGTTGCAAAATAATGAATACATAATGGTACCAGCAATTACAGAAAATTGATTAAGTTTGTATCTATGCTCTGGCGTGACAAAAATTTTGATACATCGAATGGAACAGAAGTTATCGAGACGAAACAGATAAATCCAAGGTGGTAGGGATCAATACCCCTTAAGGTTCCTTTGAAAAAAAATCATTAGCTATTACAGCATATAATTTAACATTTACAATAGTTGCCATTTTCGTTGTTCGGTTGGCAGCAAATTGCCGAATAGTTCCGTGTATTTTCTTATTTAAATGTAACAATACTGAAATAAAATCTACTGAAATTGACATGTTTGTGTTTTGTGTAACATATAAATTTTTGTTATCTTATCTATATAGGTTCCTAACTGCACAATTTATCTTACACTCGGGAACATCACGTGACTTGTCCAGAGAGGTTGACATTTCCCTACGTTAGCTGTTACGCGCGGAAAGTCACAAATGAGCTGAAAATATGCTTTCTTGAGTGCTCACTTTAACCCGAAGCGCCTATAGCAGGCTACCGTCTTCACATTCACCTCTCCTCCCCTTTCCTTCTTCTACCCCACCTCACACACACACACACACGTACAGAGTCCCAACCGAACCCAGGATCATCGGCGAAGGTACCAGACGAGCCTACGGCGCGCGAGATAACGACAGAGGGTAAAAACATGGGCAACGCGGGCAGATAAGGGAAGACAAGGGTAGGTGGGGAAGAAAGTGAGGATCAGAGCGTGGAACTGTTACGTTGTACCTCGGCGCACTTCGAATGCTCGTTCCGGGTAACGACCTCATCTGCGCGGTAAACCTCCCGCCTGCCGTCGACACGTCCCCGTCGAGGATATAACCCAGTCTCTTCTGATCTGGCCGGGATCTCAAGCCCGGTGACTTCAAGAGGGAGGGGGGAGGTGACGAGCGATACTGCAGAAATTAATACGTGTGATTGATCTATTGGGGTAAAAATCATGATTTTATACTTTCATGAAATAGTGTCGGTTTTGTACGCAATGCTTTTGAGTACAGCGAAAAACAAAACCATTCATTTTTTTTTCATTTTAATTACAAATTTCAGCATTTTTAAAAATACAAAACTACTGAATATTCTGTTTATAGATATAGGTGATATGTAGCCTACAACATCGTAAATCAGTGAGAATTATTTCCGCATGCTAAGTCAGTCGGTTTTCTTTTAATGCATAAAACAGTTCTATGCAAATTTGAACTTTGACATGCCGTCCTAAGGAAACTATGAAAGATAAAAATATATCATTGCATTAAAAAATAGTCACAATGTGTGTCTACAAAACAAACAACTCGTACAAATATAAAACTTAGTAAAATAAATAAAATTTTCGGTGAACTGCCAAAACAAATCCTGAAATTCATAGTATGGCTCAAAACCTGATATATCTAACATTATGTTAATCATCAAGTTCGTTGTATTATTTTTTACAAGGTAACCATATTCCCGAACCGACTAGAGGCGATAAAACCGAGAAATCAGTAATTTTAACTTGAATCACAAAATATTCAAACCGCAACCACGTCAAATTTTTCACGAATAAATCTTCCGCGCACGTTACAGCTTATAAAAAAATGTTTGACGTATCAAAAGGCGTCGCGGAATGACGTGCTTCGGGGGATTTGATCGCTCTCCTACGCGCGCGAATCTGAAAATTCTTGTCAATATCCGTCAAAAGTTAGCACGGGCGGCTACGGCGTAACAGAAAGCTAATCAAAGGCAACACTCTGGCCAATCGCTTTTTTTTTTGCGTATTTCACTTTTTGACAGGCGCAGATTCGACGCGGATGTACAGCTCGTCACGTACGTAGCCATCTAGAAAACTGCTTTCCAGCAGGACTCGTATGATGCGAGGGATGAGGGGGTAGACTTCGACGGACGTGTGTGACTGGGAATGAAAGCCGGACGCGCCAGCACTCGCTTTGAGCCCAATCAGCCCGCCAATCAGATCGGAGAGGTGGTGGAAGGACTGAGGGGGAGGGGGGAAGTTGATGCCATCACTTGCCGGTTGCAAAAATTTCCCGCGCCAGTTGCGCCGAATCGCTGATTGGCGGGGTATCGGCGGATCTGCCGGCACGTGACCGTGGAACACGATAGCTCTCTTTCTCCGGGTGTCGGGGGGAGGGGGGGGTTGATTACTGCGACCCCAATCTCAGTGGCTGGACGTGTCGCGTCGTCTATTGTCCCGGAAACATATCGTGGATTTAAGGTAGTGGGTTACAAAATATTGTTGAGTGCGTGGTAGACAGATGAACGCTGAAAACATCCGTTGATTTTTACGCTTTTTTCGAAACCAATATGGATAAAATACACAATGATAATCCTTCATAATCGTATTTGGCAACTTTGTGAGTAAATATTTGTCCAAAATTACTAATTCGTTACGCGTGATCTCTTGCGCCGCAGTTAAATGCACGAGGTTCCGGCGTCGGAGATTGTGTTTCAGAAGTTCGTACAACTGGAAACAATTTTGATTAAAACGTTGGCTAAACTATTGTCTAGGATTGCTATTGTTTAATTTTTTCGAAAATTTGCCTCAAGAAAGCTACAGTTACAGATTTATGCCTTTAGCGTTGAATTATGTACCACGCCCACTTAACATCAAGGTCTTTAGCGCAGGTGAGGGATGACATGCGGTGAGCATGGAGCAGCGCCGGAATGAAGGGGCGAGGGAAACGGGAAATCCCCGGGAAAACCCACCGGTCAACGGCATCGTCCGGCATGATTCCCACAAGCGAAAATCTGGGGACCTACCCCCGCCGGGAATCGAACCCGGATCGCCTTGGTGGTTCAGTTTTTGAGCCATTACATTTATTTAAATTGTATTATCAAAATTTTCTCTTCGACAAAGCATAGGATATATTATTGGTAAACTGCTTGAGATATATAATAATGAAATCTTTCATTAATTTGTCATCTAAAATCATTGCAAGACAATTATAGGTTAACTTTCAAGAAATCTCTTTCAATTATTCTGCATGCCTTATTGCTTTATTATTCTATATAGACTTCAAGCTCTATTTCTTCTTCCGTGCGTGTCGATATTTTTGGCAGTGCTCTAGGGAACTCCCAGTTATGTTGGATGTTAAATACCTTTGTTATTTTCTATTCAGGACTAACATATAAGAACGAATATCCTACTGTCTCTTAGTGAAAGTCCGAGAATAATGTAAAGTAGTTACCCATACTAAAGACCAAGAAATGTTTTTTTTTAAAATAACGATGACGACATCTTTAGTGGAAGAATTTTTCATAGAGCGACATGCAAACTGACAAAACACACGAACTAACGAAAGTCGTCAAATTTCTAGAAGTCTGTGTAATAAAATGCATCGATCAGGCTCAATTTTATTTTTTATAATTGCCTTGGAACAACACTGACGCTGTATGTTCGTAAAGACTTGATTTTTTACTATACCATCCAGAGTGCAGTTATTGATTATTATATCGTTAATATGTGTGATTGGTATTGGTGTAATACTGGTACATGTTTTGATGTTATATTAGGGTAAACACTTCAATGTTGTAAACCGCTCAAGAACTGAACCTTGTAGCGTATAAATAATTAAAATAATTTTCCTATTAATCGATTAATTACTTTTTAAGTATAATCCACGAACGTAACTAGGGACAGAGAGCAGTGCTCCAGTTTTGCCCGGAACCGCCAGTACCAGGCGTACGTGTGGTAGTCATGCTGTAGACAGTTTCAGAATAACACCGCAGAGAAGGTGGGAGGTAGTAGAAGGGGATGTAAGAGGCTAGTACACTGGGCTAGGTAAACCAAAGGGTCTGCCGCACCCGAGGGCTCTACAAGGGCGTCAGAAACGTTACGAAGTCTACTGCAGGCTACGCGACCCCTTTGTATGCAAACCGCCCCTGCCACGCCGGCAACCCGCCTCGCTCCGCTATACAGCGGTCTGCCGACCCTCCAGGTTGACAACCAGCGTCTTTTGACACACCCCATAGAGGACACGGGAGGACGGCGCTGACTTTCAACTACCCGTCCCTTCCCTTGCGTGTCAGCCCTCTTCTTGCCCAGAAAGTCAACAAGTTCGTGTACTTGCCCACACAAAGGCACATTTCCCAGCAATGCTTACACGGCACGGCCTCAGTGTCCTGTAAGAACTACAACGCCGCGGGAGTGAGGGGAAATATGGTCAGCTCTAGTAGAGGCTAAGAGACGTTTATTCGAATCTGCTCAGCACGCGTTCGTGACGCCTGCTTAAGAGTGCGTGGTAGATAAATAAACGCTGAAAACATTAATTGATTTCTATGCTTTTTTCGAAGCCAATATGGATAAAATACTCAATGACAATCTTATATAATGGTATTTGCCAACTTTATGAGTAAATATTTATCCAGAATTACTAATTCGTTACGCGTGATCTCTTGCGCCGCAGTTAAATGCAAGAGGTTCCGGCGTCAGAGATAGTGCCTCAGAAGTTCGTAACACTGGAATCTATTTTGTTTAAAACGTTGGCTAAAACTGTTGTCTATAATTCCCATTGTTTAATTTTCGCAAATTTGCTTCAAGAAACCTAAAGTTATAGATTAATGCTTTTAACGATGAATTAGGTACCACGCCCTCTAAAGGAATATCATGCAAAGAACAATACGTGTTCGTTGGGCTGTATTTAAAGCTTACTTCCTTGGGGTGGAAAGTGGATACTTCTGCGGTCCTTTACTGGTGTGAAAATGTTAGCACAATTTTAAAAATACGCGCGCCCAGAGGTGCCTATTTAGTGGTTTAGAGGATGAGCTTGCCCAACCAAGTGTGAACAAGGGTATTGCGGGCTGCATGTATATAGGAGTATATTCGGGTAGGCAGTGGGTTAATTCTACAACAGGTTAAAGTGTTTTCTCATGGGAGAGTTTGGCATCAGGGAAACATTTTGCCGCTAGTGGCGTTACTTTCGCTAAGGGGTCTCATTCATAGCGAGACCGTAGTAAGAGTTACTATAACTAGGCATGGTACAGAAAGACGTCATACAATTTAATTTCGAAGTGACAAACAAACCAATTTTGACTTTAAATTTTATTTTCTTCTGTAACTTTATATTCACAAAAGTGATTGTTCAGTTTTCCACCTCTTACCGAAAGTAGAGCAACAAGTGGCAGAAATTGTCCTTTGCCAACTCTTGACATGTGTGTTTCACACCTGTAGTAGAATTACATTACCTTTATATACGCCTAGATATCTGCAGCCCGCAATACCTCCACTTCCACACGTCTGCGCTAGCTCATTCAGGCACTAGACTGACACTTCTGAGCGCTGGAGATACAATATGCCCACTAGTGTTTGCCCCAGCAATATTCAACGGTGTCATTTACAGATATAACTTCTGAAAATAACGTTTCTTTTTTATTTATCTACCATCCATATGATTTAAGACCACGAATTCACAAACCCCCAGTATTTTATCATATGGGCGGTATATTTTCTCACCTTAATGTGCCTTAAAAAAAGAGTGACTATAAAAACACACCAACCAACCTGCGTATTTGTCTGAGTTTTATTCTTTCTGCTGAGGATTTTTAATACTAATAACTTTATTAGAGTGTGTTTTTTTATAAACAATTATGGTTTTATTTCTATAAAACATCTTATTAGTATATAAACATGAGGGTTAGGCAGATAGCCCTTTAAAGTGAATGAGAGATTTTGGTCAGCGCTTAACATCGAGGTCTTTTCCGCTTGTGAGGGGCGACATGAGTATGGAGAAGCGCTGGAATGAAAGGGCGGGGAAAACGGGAGATCCCCGAGAATACCCGTCGACAAACGGCATCGTCCGGCACGATTCCCACATGCGAATATCCAGGGACCGACCCCGCCGGGAAATTTCTCGAGAAAAAGTGTTGCTTAGAAAATTGGTAAAACCAATTGTCTAAGGCTTCAAACATACTTACGTTTTCATTTGAAAATAATTTTAACATCCGTAAACCTATGGCGCAAAGATTTTCTGACAGTAAAATTATATTCAAACCGAAACGCTAGTATTTTTTTTAAATTCCGTTACTATAGAGACGTAGATATTATCATATTGAACATTTATAAAAATGACAGATTTCAATTTTTGTACATTTTGTGATTTCTAGCTCTCATTTGTCTAAAAACAGTTTTTTATTTTTTACCCGAACGTACAGCAAACGACCGCATAGTGCTACATTATTAAGCGTCCGCTGATAAAATATCTACTTGGCAAAAATATCTCATCGACTTTTTAAAGAGTAGTTCAGATATTACCGATTGAATATTCAAATTGTCCGTTCGACATCGTACCTTTCCATACCCCTTAAGAGTACGTGTGTTGATAAATAAACTCTGAAAACATCAATTAAATTCAACACTTTTTTGAAGCGAATATGGATAAAATACAGAACGACAATCCTAGATAATAGAATTTGCCAACTCTATGAGTAAATATTTATCCAGAGTTACTAATTCGTTACGCGTGATCTCTTGCGTCGCAGTTAAATGCACGAGGTTCCGGCGTCAGCGATGGTGCCTGAGAAGTTCCTAACACTGGAAACAATTTTGTTAAAGACGTTGGATAAAACTACTGTCCAGGATTGCTGGTTTTTGACATTCGCAAATTGACGTCAAGAAACCTACAGCTATAGATTGATGTTTTTGGCGTAGAATTATGTACCACTACTTTTCGGTAGGTGCTCCCATCCCTCTGGCTTACGGTAAGATAAGTAGGCGTCACGTCTCGTCGACGAGGTCATTATAGACGGAGACAAACAACTTGGTAAAATTACGGGATCTGGCCTTTGTTAAGGTACCATCTCAGCATTCGTCTGGAGCTACTTCGGGAAACCAAGGGAAACTAAGATCAGGATGGCCGGAGGCGGGGAAATCAAACCCGGGTCCTCCCGTTTGAAAGCCCAACGTATTGCCGTTGCTCCACCTCGCTCGGTTTTCCTGGCTTACGGGATGATCGTCGAGTAGGGGAGGGGGCGAAACGCAATGAACGCCGGAACCACAGGCGGCCGAAGTTGCCGTCGCCGAAGCTGTACGGGGCTAGAGCGACATTCCTCCCTTCTTCACATACCGGGAAGATGGACGAGGGAGGGGGGTGGTGTAAGGGTTAGTATCTGAGCCGACGGCACGAAGCCCTTGTGTACACACGCGAGAGAAGCGTCGCGACGGCCCTGGGGGGAGGGCAGGGGCCGGGTCACCCAAACCTGAGGAATGCTTCCATGGTCGCCGGAGAACGGGAGAAGTAGACGAGGGTGTTGGTACGGGGTGGCATCCGAGTGGGAGTGAAGCCGCACATTAGCGGGGATTACAAGGGGACACGGGATACAGGATACGGGATATCGCCGGCGGTACATTAAACACACTCCGGGGAAGGGAGGAGATGCGGCCGGTGTATGGTTACACGTGGACAACCCTTACACCGCCGGGGGGTCAAGCTAACCTAATCGGCCGATAAATGGCGGACGACGAACTTCCTGTCCCACCGGGCCGGCCTCTGGCCGATGACGGCGAGGTGTAAAGTGATCAACAGATACGCCTTCCTCTATGGCCATCGGATCGTGGGAACCACAACGGCCTGGACCAACCACGCACCTGCTGTGAAGAGGTTTAATAGGCCTGTGTACCGGATGTATATTTCCGCGTTTCGGGCTCGAAAACAAGGGAGCTGTAAGGGCAAGACTGACACGCTCGAATAAGCCAGAGACGCTTCTGCACGCAGCACGTACAGCGTTTTCGCACTGCTCTTTTTAGTTTCTACTGTTTTTTTGTTATAATTATTTTCTTCAAACTTAAACGAAAGCAGATATCAAAAAGTTTTGGCCACGACAGCCAATTTTTGCAAAGAAACAATTATCAAAAAATTATACGGTTTCGGTTAAGGACAGTCAACCATAATTTAGTTAGTTGCATAGGCCTAATTAGCTAAAACCATAATACTTACAGACTTGAAAAAAATCAGCCAACATGGATAAGAAGATTTGAAACCAAACTGCCAGACGGACTTTTGATATCTGCTCTCGTTTGGACCTAAAGTAAATATCCCTAAAAAAAAAGTGGCAACTAGAGAGCATGACCTTAAAGAGTTATTCGGACCTTAGCTTTATTTTTACTTCGTTTGAGGCACGGAAACTGGTAAGGTGACAAGTCAACTCCAATATGTGCGTTAAACACAGACTTGCCTCCAAGCGCAGAATACTAATCTAGCGTGCAGTGTGTGTGTGTTTTTTTTATGAGACTAAGCGGTGACCCATTATTTTATTTGTGGAATGTAATGCCCAACGCAGGTCACAATTATTTTGTTTTACAATTACGGATGGTATTTTCCCAGCTACAGGAATGTGAAAAGAGGCATTTTTACCATTTTTGAGGGACTGGCAATCAAGTCTTTAATAAACGGACAGTATTTTTTAGAACTATAGGGACATATATTGAACTGCCTTCTTTTCGGATATAAATCCACTGTAAACAAGTATTACAGTTATGCGTGGGAAAAAAATATTATATTCGTACCACGTTACAGTGTACCTTAAGGGCGTTCAAGTGCCATAAAATCGTAATTTTAAATTTTTATGTAGGACTAACATCGCTAGTTTTGTAGACGATGCTTGTGAGTTTAGTTACCTCTTACGAATCAATTTTACCTCGCATAGTTTTCTCATAACGGTGCGTCAAAGTCAAAATTTGCATGTTATGATGCCATGCATATAGTGAAAACCAGTTGACTTATGCAAGTGAAATAATTCACAGTAAAATAATATGCCATGGGCTACGTAAGAAAACATTCGGAAACATCCTGCGATATAGTTTTATAATTTAAAAAAAAAATTTGAATTTTGTACATTTATTCTGTAGGCTACTTTTGTGATTTTTCAAAAATGTCAAAATATTACATTGTGGTTTTTTTTTTAATGTTTTATTGCATAGCTAATGGGATGTTAGTTCACAGTGAATAATTTCGTTTCAGTAGATTGATTGGTTTTCATTATTTGCATGGCAGCGTAACAAGCAAATTCTGACTTCGACGCACCGTTATGAGAAAACTGACAGAGACAGTTTTTTTTTTGTGAGGGAAAACTACACTCACAATTATCGTCTACAAAACTATCGATATTTCATAAAAATATAAAATTATGACTTTATCGCACTTGAACACCCTTAAGAGCCCTATGCAGCAGGCGCTAGATGTCGCATCTGAGGTAAGGAAACAAGCAGGTGGTAAGAGCTAGACTGCCTCGTGCGTTAAGGGGATTGATCCCTGTCAGGTCGGTTTTACGGGTTTTCTCATAAATCAGGGAACAGACACACTGTTTTACTTTTTTCACGCTGACAAGGCATAGTTTATTGTTTCTTCCACTTTTTGGAATCCATATGGCATTGTTTCTGTTAATGTTGCGGCCTCTGTAGTCACTCCCGTAAATAAAGCAGTTTTTCCTTTTCAGCCGTTTCCCGTTGCAAAATAATGAATATATTATCGTTACAGAAATAACAGAAAATCGATTAAGTTTGTATCTACTGTATGCCTTGTCGTGACAAAAATTTTGATACATCGACTTGAACAGAAGTTATCGAGAAGAAACAGATAAATTCGAAGTGTTAGGGATCAGTACCCCTTAATGTGTACCTGGTTGACTACCGAGGCGAGACTTCCTTTCTGATTCGAGTCCAGGTAGAGTCGTGGAATTGTTATTATCCACGGATAACCTCCATAGCGTGCACGCCGATAATTTCAGACTTTATCTCCGACCCGAACTGAGAGTCGCTAGGCCGGAAGTGTACCTAACGAGAAGTGTTTTCGAGGTGAAGATAAGCGCCAAAGTCCTAAAATCCACTTTTTAACAATTTTTCCATGTGTCTACCTTCCCTGACTGTAAATTTTTTAACCACCGGTTGATCAAGTACGATAAAATCATAATTTTATATTTTTATAAACTAGTATTAGTTTTGTAGACGATTCTTAAAAAGAGTTCAGTTTCCTCTTACAAAATAAATTTAACTGGCATAATTTTCTCATAACGGCGCGTCAAAGTCAAAATTTGCATGTTACGCTGCCATAAAAACAGTGAAAACTCAAATAAAATAATTCACTGCTGTACCAACATCCCACGAGTTACGTAAACCCACAACGGAATATTTTGGATTTTAAAAAAATCGTAAAAGCGCAGGTAGGAAAATTTTTAAATCCAGCTATTTTTTTAAATACAAATATAGTTGTTCTTTTTATGTTTTGTTACATGGCAACGCATTTCATTTCAAATTATTACACTTAAGTAGGTATATGCCAATTGGTTTTCACTATTAATATGGCAGGTAACTAACATATAAATTTTGGCTTTGAAACACCTGTGTGAAAAAAAAATTATTATAGCTGAAATTGTTTCACAAGAGGAAACTACAGCTACTCAAAGTATCGTCTACAAAACTAACACTCTCTCATAAAAATACAAAATTATGATTTTATCCCACCTGAACACTTAAAGAACTGTGTACGTAGATTATACCACATTATGACGTAAATGTCTAAGCTCACAATAAAAGTACTGCTTAATTACTGTTCTTGAAAGATATCTTCGAAAATGTTCACAGCATATACCTATATTTTATATATATTAACACTATATCGTTATTCGAAGTTCGATGAAATGACATAGGACTCCCTGTATTTGTTAGTAAATGTGACAGTTTTACTAACTGCAGCTCAATCTCACATCAGTTGTAATTTTTAGTTTATTTCCTTTTAAAATTAAAGCTTTGGCGGTTTTGGACTGCACTTAATTTAGTATTTAACGCCGTAGTTATCAAATATATCTGGCGAGTGAACACTTTGTTTTAAAAATAACGCGCCGAGCTATCATCCGCTAAATGTGCACCGCTTTTATTTTTAACTGTCATGCGCAGGGCAGAATTATGCGAATTTTTACAACAATAATTGTGCGACCTAAGTCGGGGGAAGTAAATACTTCCCGATAAGAAAAGACAAAAGTTTCGCGAATACACGTTTACGCCCGATAATATTACATTTGTACTGTATGTATATCTGTGCTAGTAAAAAAAACCACGCAATTGCAATTTATTCTCCTACACGCCTGTATATACTTCAGCAGCAGGAATGTAATTATTACTGTCGCTGTTGCGCCCCGTTTTACAGGCGGCTGGCGCGAAATTGAGTTTGAAAAGGCTGACCACGCAGAAAGAATAATAATAATAAAAAAAGATGATGCAAGTCCCCGCCGAACGTATTGATCGCTGAATCCTTAATAAACAGCACAAAGAGAGTGGAAACTGTTCTATTACACGTCTGCCAACTCGCTTCTGATGAAAAGGTTTAGTTTCACGGGGGGGGGGGGG